>OZ024831.1:90211811-90356986 GCA_964016985.1 Anodontia alba
CCACAATCTATGTTTTGAGCAGAAATATGAAAAATATTTGAATTTTTTGACTGAAAATTTTCAATTTTTCGGTGATTAACTTTTCAGTATATTTGAATAGGCATGTTTTCGTAATGACAACGCAGCCTCTCTACATCAGCCACATTTTGGATGACAACAACAACAACAAAGACAACGACAACAACAGCAACAACGACGACTACGACAACAACAACCAAAAACATCATGATCTTGTGTGTGTGTGTGTGTGTGTGTGTGTGTGTGTGTGTGTGTGCTACATGGCACATGTTATAATACAGTCGAACCTCAATGGCTCGAACTTCTTTGGGACCATGGAAATTCGTTCGAGACATGGGTAGTTCGAGCCACTGAGGGTTAATCATAGCACCAGTTCAGGAAGCAAATAGCGATAATTTAGGGAATTCTTTTCGATTTTCTACACAATGATTGTATGTTGAGTGTACTCATTAGAATCACCTCGATGAGTCGATTCTAATGAGTACACACAACATACAATTCCATGATAAAATTATAAGAAAAAAATCCCTAAACATTTGTTTTCTTGAGCTATTGGAAGATTTTGTAGGGACTGAAAAAAGAACGGTAAACGAGCCATCCGGGTTCGAGCCATTGAGGCTATACTGTATATAAAAAAGATATATCAAAGACCTACCGGCATGATGCTGCCATACGGATAGTCCTGTTTTGGTTCGGCTTCATCATAGTAACCTATAAAAAATTGAATACCGTAATATCCCAAAGTATTTGGAGAGATAGACCTATGCAAGTAGTGAAACCCAATTCAGACACCGCGATTTAGACACATCAATAGATAGTAGAATGGACTATCCCACATTTAGAATAAGTATGGTAGGGAGATAAGGTGTCCAAATTATCACGAAAACATACCTATATAATTTTGACCCCCTTAAACCCCACTTTTATATAGTAAAACTGGGGTTTACAGGGGTATACATTATTTTTCTTATTTCTGCTCAAAAACATAGGTTGTGGTCGAGGCGTTTCTAACGAGTACCCACAATCTATGTTTTGAGCAGAAATATGAAAAATATCAGAATTTTTTATCTGAAATTTTTCATTTCTTGGTGGTAAAATTTTCAGTATATTTGAATAGGCATGTGTTTCCTTGTCCGGTGACCTGGGGCTTCTGGTTCCCAGCTGAATTACGCCAAATTGAAAAATGAAACCAGAAGTCACAAGTCACCGGACAAGGTTACATTTATACCTATATCTGTACAAACGTACCATACTTACTATAAAAGTTATCCCCACATCCCCATGTATCAAGCAATGGCACACAAGGTTCTAACAGCAAAAAGCGAAGCCCCTGATCCGACTGATGAAGGGTTTAGCTCTTCATACGTATATACACATTACGAAAACATGCCTATTCAAATGTACTGAAAATTATACAACCTAAAAAGGAAAATTTTCAGATGAATTTTCTGATATTTTTTCATATTTCTGCTCAAAACATAGATTGTGGGTACTCGTTAGAACCGCCTCGATGAGGCGGTTCTAACGAGTACCTACAATCTATGTTTTGAGCAGAAATAAGAAAAATAATGTATACCCCTGTAAACCCCAGTTTTACTATATAAAAGTGGGGTTTAAGGGGGTCAAAATTGTATAGGCATGGTTTCGTGATGCAGTTCTCTTTTCGACTGGATCAGTCTGGTATGGTTTCTTGCTATTTTGTCTTAAGTATGTATTTAAATGCGATATTTTGTTGTTCTTTTCAGCGTTTTAGTCAAATATATCAGACAGCGCTAAACTAGCCACCGTAAAAACTGGCAGGCTCGTGCAGTGTGGACCCAGATCAGCACGCAGGATGCGGCTTCTGGTCAAGGTTTACACTGTTTGCCACTCATCCAGGAGTTTTTTGGAACGTCAAGAGTAGTCAGCTGACTTGTTAAATGTTAAGAACTCGGTATGGTATGGGTTTGCATAGCCCGAGTCTTCTCTGACGTTTAAGTGGCTTTTCTTTATTTTGATATTTACCACATACCGTCAGAGCAACTTAGCTATCGAAAATGCAAAATTTCCCCAGCCAGTCTTGGCTGGGCACTTTAAAAGAAAATTCTGAATATCATTTAGCAGATAGCAACATAAAAATTTTAGAATAAACAAAAGAAACCATTATCCAATAAATTAAATAATTTGTTTCATTGGAAACTTGCATAACCAGCATTTTCACCATACCTGTCAACGTATACCCTTGGTGCCTTGACTCTACACGGTAAAAGCCAATTTCTTACCCATTATATCAATTATTCATTATAAAATTCAAGTATTATCATTTTTTTTTCAGTCATAAAATATTAGTTTGATAATCCTTAGTGGCTATCAACTTAGTTCAGATTAACTTCCGTGCCTCTATTTTGATGAAAACCCCCATTTTAGACAGGACAGGAAAATTCCTGATTTTCATAATAGGAGTTACTCTGATGTTAGAGGCAAATATCAATACAAAGAAAAGCCACTAAAACATCAGGGAAGATTCGGATTAGGGTTTGGCGTGTCCTAATATTTAGAATAAATACAGTGATTGGGATGATAACTGCATCAAGCGGGATCAATTTGTTTTCTGCCTGTTGGTATATGTTTTGCACATCTTTTTGGTGCATAGCAGCAGACAACAGATGCAGCAGCACTGTTATAAAAACAGTCAACAGGTGCAGCAGAGTTTGTTTTTTTTCGGAACTTACGTATAATGACTCGTTTGTTTGTTTTTGGCTGTGCACAGCTGTATTGAAAACGATACACAGAAGAAGACTCAAGTCGAAATAGTTTTGACAGCGTTGCATCTACTGAAAGCATACCCATTCCTCTTAAGGCAAATGTTATGTAACACCCTTTTAAAGAGACAGTTGACTCCTCTGGCTATGCTTAATGGAAGAGTTCATTGATAAGAAACAGACCAGAGTTGGGCTATTCAAATTATCGTTAGCTAAACGCAATTGTATTTGCAATTTCAATGTGAAGTAAACTTTGAATATATCGGCAGTAACTCTTTCGGCACCTTTCAGACGCCAGTTGTCTTGTGCAATTTATTAAATGGTCTTGATGTATCAGGGAGTAAATTGTGTGTGTGTGTGTGTGTGTGTGTGTGTGTGTGTGTGTGTTTTGCGTACAAATCCCGATATGAAAAGGAGTCTACTCTCTCAAGTGGGCGGTGGAGAGCAAATTCTTTCTTTTTAAAGCAGACCGCTTTTTACACAGAAGGGAGTTAAACAACCTTGACAGAGTTTTTCCCCTGAAAGTTTATCCATTCGCTTTAACCCATATAAGCCGAGTGGACTCATCTACCAAAAATCTTTGGACAGGTCCATTTCATATATAATGGGTGTTTCATATATAATCATCATGTTTTGTAGAAATTTCTGAACTTAATGCAAACAGTGTAGACCCAGATCAGACGCGCATTCTGCGGCGTCTGATCTGGGTCTACACTGTTTGCCAATGTCCCTTTTATGGGACGCTAGGCTTATATGGTTTATGAAACTATTTATTGGAAATAAGATTATATATAAGATTCAAAGACTGGGTGTTCAACAGCGTAGTCCCAGATGAGACGGCTCATTATCAGGATCTACGCTGTTTGCAAACGCCTCTTATTATAGCCTGTGTCACCGACAACGCTGATATGTTTATTTATTGAAATGATAGATAAATCTCGAGTTTGGAAGCTTGTATCCATGGAAAACGCACAGAGCGACAAAATAATTGCCTATATGAAAAACTGGCTAGAACCAATGAAAGCGAAGGTACCCACGAAATTCTAACAATAACAGTTGGACACAAACATTTCTGTGATTTTACTTGTATATGTTAAAGTTATTCGGTCATATTTGTCTAAGGTAAATTAACCATTATTCATGTGGGCATGATTAACCCATTTACGTCTAGTGGATTCTTCTACCTCGAGTCTTTGGACAACTCCATTTCCTATATAAGGGGTGTATGGTTAGTTTTCATTATAATCATGATCTGTAGCATTTTCTGAACATAATACAAACAGTATAGACCCTGATTAGACGCCGCGTTTTCCGGCGTCTAATCTGGGTCTACACTGATTGTATATGTCCCTTTTACGGGGCGCAAGGCTTAAATGGGTTAAGTACGCCATGTTGTGATTCAAGCATGGGATATCAACTGTTGTTTTTCAAGCAATCTAGTCATCCAAGTTTCCCCTTATAAGGAAGGGATGGTCTTTCCCTCTACCGGTAAAGAACATTAATCATTACTGTCTATTTTGGTACGGGAAAAAAACATTTCTCACCCAAAAAATATTTAAACAGTAATTTAAAATAATTTCAATTCTTAAAGGGAATGTTTATTGGTTATACTCTCAAGGGAGTTAAATCTTTCAAATACATTCTGGCTCCCTTCTGAAAAGGGTTCTACTCTGACCCTTTCAACCCTGAAGATCGGTACTGATACATTTGCAAACAGTGTAGATTCAGATGAGATGGCTCATATTGAGCCATCTCATCAGGATCTACACTGTTTGCTATTCTGTTTTGATGTTTTTACTGACATCCCCGTTTGCAGCAATGGACACGTCCAATTCCAAAGATGGAAAATATTGTGTTGGGAATCGGAGAGGAAAATCGCAATCGATTATCGGGAGAGTAAAACCGATTGATTATCGATTATACAATCGGATATCCCATAACTGGCGTCAAATAATAAATTATTATAGCATATACGCTTTATATTTCTCTATTACTTAAAATGCAACAGAATATAATAGCATAACTAGGGTAATAATTAAGATATAGGTTGCTTCAAGACAAAGCAGATTTTGCAGCCATGTTTCTTGTCAATAAGTCTTTCATAATACTCTTAAAATGTAGGTCTCATTATGTGACCTTTGGCCCACGTTTCTAAAAATATAATTTCATATAATCGATTGTGAAAAAAAAAAAAAAAAAAAAAAATATCGATAGTTGCCGATAGTCGGCTCATCCGATTAGTTTTCGATTATTTCGACTAATCGGCACAACACTAGGAAAATCCATTTCATACGCTCAGGGCGGAAAGCGATAAAATGGAAGACTTTTCTCCCCGGGGAGCATATTTTTTTCCTTTGAGAATAGGCCCCTCTTCAGATGGTGCGCAGATAAGCAAACAGGAAGTCACAAACATTGTCTCCCTTGTAACCAATGGCGGAATTCATTCCCCTTAAACTGCAACACTTATCATCGCGAAACCATGCCTATATAATTTTGACCCCCTGAAACCCATTTTATATAGTAAAACAGGGGTATACATTATTTTTCTTATTTTGCTGAAAAAACATAGATTATGGGTACTCGTTAGAACAGCCTCGCTAAGGCGGTTCTAACAAGTACCCACAATCTATGTTTGTAGCAGAAATATGAAAAATATCAGAAATTTTTATTTGAAATGGTTCCTTTTTTGGTTATAAAATTTTCAATATATTTGAATAGGCGTGTTTTCATGTTTTGTCGATTCGCATAATATCCCCTTCTGATATTTTTTATTTTTATTTTTTTAATTTATTTATTATTTGCTTTTTTTGGTTTGCAATAAAAGACTCACCTGCTTCTTCGTTGGCGCAGACTTCATCCTCCACACAGACAACGACGCCTTTGCCCTCAGAAACCTCCATACAGGAACATCGTTTACAGGGAAAGTCAGGGTCGGGGATCCAGGAGTCCTCGATCATGTGTTTAGTTCCTTCTCCGCAGGGATCTGAAATCATTGGGAAAATGTGTTTCGATAGATTCTCAAAATAATTGTCCTTGAGAGCAATCGACACACCCACATAACTGAGAACAGCTAAAGCTTACGATTTTCCGAGCCAAACTAGCTGGTTTCAGCCAATTAGCGCCTCCTCACCCCCTCCCCCTCCCTCGGGAGAGGTGGGGGGGGGGGCACTCTTTATTAAAAAGGGTAGGGGTGTGCTGCCAGGAGCCCAGGACCCCTACCCTTTTCCAGGCTTGCTTAGCTCCTTTCCAGACATGTTCAAACGTTTTTCTCTAGGAATATCTAAATCGCATAGCCAGACATACCTAAAATCGAAATTAGAATATTCCAATATATAATGTGGGGGAGTTTATTCAGTCTACAATGGTTAAATCAAAAGACTAACAAAGCATTCAAACCCGTTTTAAACTTTACATTTTAACCACACTCTTGGCAAATTCAGCAGACGACAAATTTATGCGTTTATTATTATTATTATTATTATTATTATTATTATTATCATTATTATTATCATTTGTTATTATTATTATTATTATTATTATTATTATTATTATTATTATTATTATTATTATTTCCCAGAAAAAAAGCTTTTTTACATATTCAGTTCCTTTGGGATCATTCAGCCCATTCTAATTACTTTGAAAATCAAATACCGCTTAACTCTTTCACTGCCATAGGTGATAATAATAGTCTTTTGCAACAGCGTAGATCCGGATGAAATGGCTCATCAAGATCTATGCTATTTGACTTTCAGTCTTTTAACTTAACATACAAATTTCTTTCCATCGATAGTTGTTTAAAAAAGGATAAAAAAAAAAAAAAAAAAAAAGACGCCAAATGTTCTCAGAAATTTGGCGCCGAAAGAGTTACATTCTACATAAATCTAAAGCGGGCCGCTATCGGCCCGTCAGCTACCCTGACGGGCCGATAGCGGCCCGCTATAGATTTATAAAGTATGCTAGCTGGGTAAGCCGGTGCTGGAGGCATATACAGCCTCGCAAATTGCACTGCATATATGAAGAGACTTAATAAGACCGAGTCTCCGATTTTCGTTCTTTAGTGTGTTCTTTGTTTCCAAAGGCAACTTTTTTAAATAATTATTTTAATATTTCACGCAAATTATCTCCAAACGCGACAATCTGCATAGAAAATAGGTTTTGCCATTTCATACAGATTGAGAAAAGTATGAAAAAAAAAAAAAAATGATTCAAATATTTTATGTGGATCCCCTGCTTAGCAGATGATTTCTACGAAATTGTAACCCTAAAAAAACGCTAAGAAAACCTGCATCTGAAAATGTCGTCTGTTTATGTCGTCTGCTGAATATTCTTGCAAACTTTTCAAACCTATTTTTGCATACAGGCAAACAGTGTGGACCCTGATCAGACTGCTCAACAGCAGTCTGATCTGGGTCCACACTGATTGCAGAAATGCATTTTAAAATCACAAGCAGAAGACAAAGCAGACGACAATTGTTGTGATTGGCGCTTTAATGGTTAAGCTTTAATGTTCTTAAAGATAAATAAAAAAGAAATATAGCATAATGTCGTCCGCTTCAATTTTGCATGACGTTGAAATCTTCAACCGATTTGTTCCTGGCGTTCTCGAAAGTGCTCATTGACAAACCGTGTAGACCCAGATCAGACACAAGATTATTATTTACATTTTAGAAATACAATAATTTCTTTTAAACATAATAATAATAAAAAAAATAACCAGATACCCCTTCTGTTGGAAATGGACCTGTCCAAAGAGCTGAGGCAGAAGAGTCCACTGGACATAAATGAGTTAAACAGCGCATTTGAATATTGAAGAGATGTTTAGGAAAGGGATGATCGCAAAAATTCCTGATAATACGTTGCACCCCTAACCTCACCCACAGAAAATATCGTTTTACAACTGATTGCATGGTGATCAGAACTTTTTTTCTTTTGCTAAAAAAAGACCCCTAAATTCGGCAGATTCACTGAACATTCTCATCTCTGAAATTATTTTTGTTTACTATCGTATTTGTAAACCCCAAATATTGAGACAACTTCTCCTAAATATATTAAAATGTCTTAAAATTTGAACGTATCGTTTTGCTACCTGTTGATTTGTCTAAAAGCTACTGGGTGAGTGACAAACAGTGTGGACACTGATCAGACACCGCATTCTTTGGTGTCTTATCTGGGACGCCATTGCTAAGCAACAAAGCCAACTTTTGATCTATACAAATGCGACTGCGTGGCATGCGTGACATTGTATTTACGCTGACCCAGATCGGTTTTCACACCGTCTGATCTGGGTTTGCATTTTCACTTGTATATTATGTGTGCTTTGCAGAACCTAAATAGCGTAGACAAAACAAAACTCATTGCAGTAGACATCCCAGTAAGCATTCTACATAAATCTATAGCGGGCCGCTATCGGCCCGTCAGCTACCCTGACGGGCCGATAGCGGCCCGCTATAGATTTATAAAGTATGCTAGCTGGGATCACGGCTTTACAGTCCAGCAGGAAGCGGGTTTTGATCAGCTAGACAATGTTCCTCCATCAGCCTGAAAAACTAGCGTCAAACTGATCGGGGTAGACGCATTCTTAGTCGGGTCTGTGCGTATGCCATTTTACATGCTTAGAAAGAGCCGTACGTTGCAGCGGTTCTTTGGAAGAATAAAATAGAGGAAAAAGGAAAAAGTAACACTTACCTCCATCATTATCCTGAGCTGATACAACGATGACGAGCAGCGACAATAATGCCGCCCATCGTACCGTCTCAAACGCCATAATAAATAAGCCTCCCTTTTACTTCATCAAGGCAGGCTTAAACCGGAGAAGATAGTCAACCTTAGCGTTTGGAAGCCAGAAACCCGGCCTCTCCTTTAGGAAGAGCCGTGTTCCGAATTTCTGGAACACTGGATTCCTATAGAACAGAAGGTTTAAGCGGCTCTGCAGCCTGAATCTACGCCGCAAGAAGTAGAGCATCCTCGATCGAGGCTGGGAAAGCCACGCCTCTTTTGCGATTGACCAATCAGAAGTATCGTTACATCCATGCTGCGCAATAACACAATTTTCACAATGGAGGCGGGCTAACATTTCCAAGGAGTTTATTTTACTTTTTAATGTGTTAAAACTGAAAGCGTAATATGACGTTGGCTTGCAGCAGTATTTTTCTGTCTGGGATAGAAACATACGATACTAATCTAATCTCGGGCAGCTGTTTTCACTTAACCCAGTCATGCATTCTTAAAATTGTGTGTAAAAGGAACAGCTCGAATTTCAACTGAGTCTGCAGATTTTCATGGCGATAAGAAAGTTTTTTAAGCTCAACAAATTTAAAATAACATGAAACAGATTCGACACAGTTCTGTGTATAGGGTGATAGTAATATACGAGTATATGTAAAGGGATGAAAATGTATATAGTCGAATTTCAATGGCTCGAACAACTTTTGGACTATCGAAATTTGTTCGAGACATGGGTAGTTAGAGTCACTGAGGGGTTACTATAGCGCCGCCCATCGTACCGGATACTTTAGGAACGCTTTTTCAATTCTTTAAAATAATAAGCCACCAAGAGGCGATTCTAATGAATTAACACAACATGCATTTTCATGATAGAAAAATCAAATATCTAAAAGATCCCTAAATATTCCTGTGAATGTTCTAAGGACTCAAAAAGGAGTTCGAATTAGCCATGGTAAACGAGCCATCGGTGTTCGAGTCATTAACGTTCTACTGTAACTGGCAGAGAAATATATGCATTATTTTCTGGGCTAGGCCAAATAAAAAATATTTGTGTTTAGGGTAACATGTTAGAAAAAAAAAATAGGTAGGATAGGTAGGGATTCCTTCTTTTTTTACATCGTTTTATGAAGGTTAATACCATAATTACCAAATATATTTGGACTTTGCACATAGTTCACATAAGATTTTATTAAGTTTGTTTGACTATCCTTATATGTGTCTAAAAGTACTAATAGAATGGCAAACAGCGTAGACCCTGATCAAACTGCTCCTATAGGAGCAGTTTGATCCGGGTCTATACTGTTTGCTCAGCTCTCCTTGTCCAAGTATGAAGCATAAATATTTATCCCAGCACCACCTTTTTTTTTTTTTTTTTTTTCTGAAAGAAAAAAAATATGACTTTTTATTTTTTATTTGGCCCTAGGTTTAAGCCCTCATCAATATTGCTATCTACCATTCTGAAGGCCTTATTTTTGTTGCAGTTTCTCTTCATTTCTTCAATCTTTTTTTTTTTTTTTTTTTTTTTTTTTTTTCGCAGTTTCACCTCATTCATTCTTAATCCGATGGCCTTTCTGGGGAGGAAGAAGGAGAGGGGGATGGGGTGGTCTGTATTCCTTCATTATATGTGCTTTTCGGGTATCTCAACTTCAAAACACATTAACTTTTATTTTGTTGCATTGTCTTTTCTTTTGTTGTATTTCATTTTCTTTCCTTTCTGGTTTTCTTTCTCTCTTTTACTTTTTTGCCTGTTAATATAAATGGGAAAAAGTTGAGTTCTTGTTATTTTTTTTTTTTTTTTTTTTAACACAGCCTAAGTTATTGTAATTTAGTCATATAACTTGTTCTGTCTTTGGTTTAACTCTTAAAGCGTAGAAAAAATTTGTAGCAGACGACATTCATTCTTTTTTTCTGAGAAAACAAGTCTTGACATTTCATGCCAAGCAGACGATTCACATGAAATGTCGAGACTTGTTTTCTCCTAAAAAAATAAAAAAAAAAAAAAAAAAAATAATAATAAAGTAAAAAAAAAAAAAAAAAAAAAAAAATGTCGTCCGTTGCCGTTGTGATTGTTTCTTTAAGGGTTTACATGTATTTTAGTCATATCAATTAAGCGTCATATTCAGATATGCTTTACATAAAAATGTCTGCGATTTAGGAAGTACGTACCGTCAATTCTCAATGACATGAACACCTTTGGGACGATGGAAATTTGTTCTAGATATATGTAGTTAGAGCCACTAAGGTTTAATCAAAGCGGCAGGTTCGGAGACAAATGGAATAATATATGCATGTCTTTTCGATCTTCAATAAAATAATGGTATGTTGAGTATCGGTGAGGCGATTCTAATGAGTACACACACCATACATTTTCTTGGTAAAATAGGAAAAATTCCCCCAAAAATGTCCCTAAATATTTGTTTTCTTGAGGTGACGGAAGAATTTCCTAGAAAACTCAAAAACGAGTTCGAATTAGCCACGGTAAACGAGTCGTTGGTGTTCGAGTCATTGCATGAGGTTTTATTGTATCAAAACATCACGAAAACACGCATATATAATTTTGATCCCCTTAAACCCCACTTCCGGGGTTTACAGGGGTATACATTATTTTTCATATTTCTGCTCAAACATAGATTGTGGGTACTCGTTAGAACCGCCTCGTCGAGGCGGTTCTAACGAGTACCCAGAATCTATGTTTTGAGCAGAAATATGAAAAAATATCAGATTTTTTTATCTAAAAATTTTCATTTTTTGGCGGTAAAATTTTCAGAATATTTGAATAAGCATGTTTTCGTAATGGAACATGGAAAACAGTGCGTGTACTGTAGCTTTTTTGAAGCCGACGGTCGCTTAGGTCATTGCTCTTCATCCTCAGAGCACAATGTCTGCTCAAATTACAAGTTGTGGTTTCTCGTTTATCCTCTCTATAAAATTTAATGTAAAATAAAAATAACAAGGGACTATTAATTTCGATTTTTGTGCATTTATTAAATCCGTTGTTCCTTATAAAAATTTGCAGTAGAACCGAATAGTGGAATTGCATGCTCATTTAGGAATCTCTACATCCGCAAATGCATTTTAATACTGTCGTAGTAACAAGGGTTCGCTGTACATGAATTACATGTAGCTACTCTCTCTCCCTCTCTCTCTCTCGCTCTCTCTCTCTCTCTCTCTCTCTCTCTCTCTCTCTCTCTCTCTCTCTCTCTCTCTCTCTCTCTCTCTCTCTCTCTCTCTCTCTCTCTCTCTCTCTCTCTCTCTCTCTCTGTGTGTTTTGTAATTTTTGGTTTACTTTGGGATACGTAAGCTGTCCTTATATCATAGCCAGCTTTCTGTTTTTTTTTTTTGCTTTTTTTTTTTGCTTTTTTTTTTTTTTTTATAAATTCGGCCTCTGCATGAGCTGTGGCCTTACGTTAACCCACAAACGTGTCATTCAAAATGGTTGCAGACGGCATCTTTCATTGTTTTTATTGTTTTTATTTTATTTTTCAGATAAACTAAAGATTGACATTTCATATGAACATCTTTCACATGAAACAAGTCTTATTTTTGGTTTCTGTGTGAACAGGAAAATGAGAAAGGCAATGACTTTCATCTATTGCTACCTGGCTATCTTTAATTGAAATCTTCGGTTTTGACTATTGGAAGACTTAATTATCTGTTTAAAGGTGCCATCACGGTCAAGACATATATATTATTGACCCCGTTAAACCATACTTTTTTATAGTAAGACTGGGGTTTACAAAAGTATACATTTTCTTTTTATTTCCGCTCAAAAACATAGATTGTGGGTACTCATTAGAACCGCCTCGATGAGGCGGTTCTAACGAGCACCTACAATCCATTTTTTGAGTAGAAATGGGAAAGCTATCAGAAATTTTATCTGAAAACTTTCATTTTTTGGTGGTGAAATTTTCAATATATTTGAATAGGCATGTTTTCGTAATGATTATTTAGAACACGGCTTACTTGCTTCAGCCGGTTAATGCATTTTGCTAGTAGGATCGAACAGTGTAGTTCTGCTGCGCTATGTGACATCTGATTTGGTCCTTACGGTTTGACAAGGTCCCTTTTAGGGGACCATAGGTATTAATGAAAATGCATTTCATACTTAACTCTCATACTGAAATACAGACAATAAATTAAAGTCATTTGTTACACTTCTAAGGATGGTGGGATTGGGGAGTAGCAGGTAACTCTTCCAAATTTGTTTTGACTTCCTTCTGTAAAGGGTCCTCTATAAAAGAAAAGAATTTGCTGCACACGAAACCGCTTCTGAAAATTGTTCTACTCAAAAAGGAAGGAGTTTGCTCCCGAAAGGGAGCAAGCGCTTTCCTTTTCGAGTGAGACCCTTTTCCGAAGGGTTGTGTGTGTGTGTGTGTGTGTGTGTGTGTGTGTGTGTGTGTGTGTGTGTGTGTGTGTGTGTAATCAAATAGAAGTCACAAAAGTTGTCTTTCTTGTAAAGGACGGTGAAGATTTTCAAGTGTAGCCATAATTCTTAATGTCTTATGCCTTACCGTTCCAAGGGAACTGGACTTGGCGTGTTATGCGAATCCTTACCTCATATATGCGTGCAATCAAAGCACATATCAGCTTTGGAACACCCCCAGTCTGATCAGGAGTTTTATGACCCGCTAACAGAGTCTTGATAAGATTAAGCCGGTCAGCAGGCTAATCTAGGAGACCTTAGTTCGCATATGGTCTAAGGGTCGTTTTCTTACGTTACATACCGTATTTACCCATAGTATTGGGACAAAAAGGCTTAGACAAACAGTGTAGACACAGATCAGACGCCGCCGAATGCGGCGTCTGATCTGGGTCTGCATTGTTTGCCATTCAACCTCCGTTTTTGGACACATCGCGTTTGTTCAGTTTTGGGATATTAAACGTCAAAAAGATTGCCTTTGGAAACAAAGAACACGCTACGTCTTAAAAAAATGGGAGTCTCGGTTTTATTGAGACTTTTCATAAGCAGTGATGGAGTTTGCCTCTGGCGTCTACATAAGCAGAACTCCATTTTCAAATATTCCACAATGGGCCTAATAATCCCAAAGGAAATGAAATATAAACATGAAATAGAGTTGCATGAATGGTGTTCAAATATTTAGAAGAAATACAAGTGTACTTTATATCTTAAGATGCCGTTTGCTAACGTTTAAAGTAGACGCATAAAAAATGTCTGATATTTACGCAAACAAAATGAAGAAAACAAAACACCATATGGTTTGGATTTATTGAAACTGCAGAGAGCACATGAAAATAGGAAATTAAGCTATCTGCAGACAGTAACTGCAACAACTCGCTGCAGTTTCCCACAATAAGTTTTTCAGTCCGTTTATTAGTACTTGCCGATGATTAATGTGTATACCGTATTTACCCTAGACTGGTTCCAGTCTCCAGAGACTATTTTTCCGTATTATCTGTTTAATAATCCACTAAAATAAAATGTCAAGACTATAAAGGCTGGTCTAGTAACCAGCCAACCTTTATAGTCATGCTATTTTTTTTGTTTTATTTTAGTGGATTATCAAACAGGAATATGAGAAAAATAATTGTCACTGCAGACTGGAGCCAGTCTATATTTAGCCGAAATATTTAGACATATGGAGTTGAGCAAAACGTGTAGACCCTTATCAAACTGCTTTTGTTTGCGATTCAGTCAATACTTTTAAGATACATTTCGTGGTAGTCATATTACAGTGTACCCTTGTTACAACGATAGCATTTTTTCCCTGAGATGTCGTTAAAGTGAATTTGCTGTTGTAAAGATTCCTTAAACGCAGCAGAAGGATGCTGTTGTAAAGAATCCTTAAACGCAGCAGAGTGATATGTAAGGAAGGGTTCGTTTAATTCCTGTTTCCCCACAGACCTTATGTTTTGGATATTTGTTTGAATCGCCTCACTGAGGCGATTCTAACAAATATCCAAAATATATGTTTCGAAATATAAAGGCTACATATTCCTAAAACCAGGTTTGATGAATTGATATATGGTATTAATACAATCAAAAAGGGTGGCACCTGGGAGCCTGTGAAATTTCAGTTAGTCTCTTGTTCTTGAAATAATTTTTTTTTTTTAAATCGTATCTCTGAATTAATATTGCCAACATTAATTCAGAGATACGATAAAAAAATCATTTCATTTTTGATCCAGTTCAAAAACGAGATATTAACTGAAGGCCGTAGATCCTGAAGGCACTTTATGCATAGCGCGGCTAAATAGTATATTGAAATCCGCAGGCTCTTATCGGACTGCGCATATGTACATACCAGTCTGATTCCACACTTTTCGCACAATAAGTTCTGTTACATGCAGCAACGAGCTCTGCAGCAACCCGCATAAAATGTACTATGGTTAATTTTGAGACGCCCCCCTCTTGATAAGCTACCGCTTTTTAATGTTGCCAAGCGCTGTTAACAACAAATGACCCGAAATGATCCCAGCGCCTTTTCAACCAAAAGCACCGAATCTGTTATTTTTAGTCTGCATCGGGACTAAATAAGTCGGTAAAGTTGCATGACGTGTTACGCAAAAAGGGTCCTTATGCCATATGCGAGCAAGAAAAGCCTGTGCACTCGCGCAGTCTGATCTGGGCCTTCATTGCCCGCTTTCAGAATCAGTGGTTACCGTAAGGCGTAAAAAAAAATAGCTGTTTTCCACTCACCTGACCGACCCTGTTTCAAACACCAGACTCTGCTATTTTGTATCAGTGAAAATGCAAAATAAAAAAAGTAAAGCATCGACCCTCAACTAAATACCTGTATTTTCATAAAATTACAGGCCCGATCCTGTTCTTTTCTGGAGATAAAAGAAAAAAAGTTTCTCTACCGACCAATTTTTTTTTTTTTTTTCAGCATGTTAGTGGAAACAGCTAGTTTTCTTTTACGCTTAATATACCTTAAGTATTGGGACGGACAGGCGTAAGCAAATAGCTCAGACCCATACCAGATGCTGCAGAAACCGTACGTGTTTGGACAGAGTGGCCTGAGCGAACAGTGTAGACCCAGATCAGACGCCGCAGATGCGGCGTCTGATCTGGGTCCGCACTGTTTATCACTCATCAAGCAGTTTTAAGACAATGTTGTAGAAAGGCTGGTTTCGTATCCGCGCCTTGGAACCCGCGCAGTCTAGCATGTTCATTAACCCATGTAGGCCTGTGGTCTTTCATAAAAGGGGCATTGCAAACAGTGTAGACCCTGATCAGACGCCGCAGAACGCGGGGTCTGATCAGGGTCTACATTTTTGCATTAAATACAGGAATTTCTACTAGACACATATTCTTATGGAAATCATCACGAAAACACACCTATATAATTTTGACCCCCTTAAACCCCACTTTTATATAGTAAAACTGGGGTTTACAGGGGTATACATTAATTTTCTTATTTCTGCTCTAAACAAAGATTGTGGGTACTCGTTAGAACCGCCTCGTCGAGGCGGTTGTAACAAGTACCCACAATCTATGTTTTGAGCAGATATGAAAAAAAAAAAAAATAGAGTTTTTTATCTGAAAATTTTCGGTTTTTGGAGGTGACATTTTCTATATATTTGAATAGGCATGTTTTCGTAATGGGTCCATTGAGTTTAGGTAGAATAATCCACTCGGCATAAAGGAGTTACTATAATGAATTACTTCAACCATAACATGAGAAAATATACCTTCGGACATGAGTGCACAGCAAAGACTCGTCAGAAGGCGCATGCGCGCGGCCTAACCAGATGTTTTTGATTTCCGTATGAAGAAACTCTAGATATCTGGCTATCCAAAAAGAGTTCAACGAAGACTCAGCTCGGGCTGGACGGATGCGCATGCTGTTGTGAATTATTAAACGCCAACATATTTTAAGGCGTAATTTTGTGTACTTTAGCTCATTTGCAGTGAACTAGAATAGTTCGCAGCGTGGTCTAGGTCTTTAAAGAAATAACCTTTAACTGGCATTGGTATTCAAAGAAAACTACCTTTTCCTGACATTGGTCTTCAAAGAAAAATTACCTTTAACTGGCACCAGCCCAATTATAGGATGTATTAGGGGTGATACTTGATGCTATGATAATTTTCAGCATGAAATATCAGTTCTGATTAAGTATAATTTATCCCAGGCAAAAACTTGCGTTTTCTTTTTTATTCATTGCATTTTTCTTTTCGGTCGTTTTTATTTCTTTATTTTTTTATGCACCCCCACACCCCGCCATTCAAATTAATGTGAAAAGGGCATATAGTGTTACATCTAATGTTACCCATGTCCGTCCTCCCCGTCCCTCCGTCTCTGTCCACGTCCGGTGTTAGCAATTTGCGTTAAATTTTTTTAGGCGGGGGCATCCATGTCCTTTGGACGCATTTCTAGTTTTTTTTTTTTTTTTTTTTTTTTTTTTCGTTTTTCCGTACAATTAGGCGGAAGTATTTCTAACATAGCTATCGTACAAAATATTGTCACACATGCGAACAGTGTAGGCCCAGATCAGACTGTGCAGATGCACAATCTGATCTGGGCCTACGCTGTTCGCCTTGGGAATAACAGAATAGTATGGAATTTAAAGGCGTAAAGACATGTTGGCTCATCTGAGTTTTCACTGCTGTCATACACGCCGACGCCCTTTTAACAGCTACAAACGCAAACCATTTCAGGTCTCTAATATTGCACTCAGCCCTCTCAGGTGTCTGGGTGGAAAAGTTGACCATGGGAACAATGGAACAAAGACATTGGTTTCGAGGAAACAAAGGAACATGGGGAATTTTAGGAACATGTTGCTACTGAAATTCAAACATGACGTGTAAAACACAGTCGAACCTCAATGGCTCGAACATCTTTGGGACCATGGAAATTTATTCTAGATATGAGTAGTTCGAGCCACTGAGGGTTAATCACAGGAGACCAACAGGAATAATACAGTCGACTCTCGTTATCTCGAATTCCAAGGGACTCTCTGAAATACTTCGAGATATCCGTAGTTCGACATATCAGGTTTGCAGAATTGAGGAAAAAATAATTTGATTAATTACATTTAACAAACTGATAGGTAATTGGACTTTTGAAGTTAGAGATATATTGAAAATATTGTGGAAAAGAGGAGAAATTGCTCCTTAGGAGCAATTTCTCCTCTTTTCTACAATATTTTCCGTCTGTTGTTAGAGTTTCATGTATAGGCAGGGACCAGATTTTCACTTCGAGATAAGCGGTTATTCGAGATAAGCGAGGTCGAGATAACGAGAGTCAACTGTATATAGATGCATTTTCGTTCTTCTACAAAATAATGGTATGTTGAATGTACTCATTAGTATCGCCTCGATAAGGCAATTCTAATGAGTACACACAACATACATTTTCGTGACAAAATAGGAAAAATCCTAAAATATCCCTAAATATTTGTTTTCTTGAGCTGTAAGAAGAATTTCTTAGGGACTCAAAAAACGAGTTCGAATTAGCCATGGTAAACGCGTTATTGGTGTTCGAGTCACTGAGGTTTTCCTTTTCCCTAAATATTTGTTTTCTTGGTCGATCGGAAGAGTTTCGTATAGGGACTCAATAACGTGTTCGAATCCGCCAGGGTAAACGAACCGTCGGGAGTTATTAAAGGCTTACTGAACTTGTAATACAGAAAAGCACTGAAGTGATAAACAGTGAAACGATATTAACGTTATATATACACAGAGTCGCACACTATCACATGTAGCTCTCTCTCTCTCTCTCTCTCTCTCTCTCTCTCTCTCTCTCTCTCTCTCTCTCTCTCTTTCTCTCTCTCTCTCAATACTAGTGTGAATTCTGAGTACTAGTGTGAATTTGTTCAGTTTGAGAATTTTCATCCAGGCCTACCTCACTTGCAGAATGCCCCGTCAGGCCTAAGGCCAGCGGTATGTAATAAGGGAAGAAACTACTATTCCACTTTCTTCACTTCTAAGAGGAGATTATCTTCTCTTTGCTTCATCTCTTTTCACTAACTAGGCTTTCGCAAACAGCATAAATCCAGATGAGACGGCTCATAATGAGCCGTCTCATCTGGGTCTATGCTGTTTGACATTCATTCTTTCAACTTTATATATCAATGTGCTTTCAAACGATAGTTTGTTAAAAAAAGAACAAAAAAAACAAACAAAAAAAAACAAAAAAAAAAACAACAACAACAAAAAAACAAAAACAAAAAAATGAAATTTGGCACCGACAGAGTTACATGCAGTCCATATTTTACGAAAATGTATGGACGAGTACATTACTTGAACAGTGTTACTTATATGATTAACGAATCACATACTGCTAGCAGTGCTCTAGATAAGGTTTTTTGTGGGATGAATATTTAACTCTCTGCTTTAAAACTTAATGTTAAAATACTCATTTGCAATGCGTAACTAACAAACAAAATTGCTGCTTATAAAATTCTAATTCTTTATCAGAGAAAATAAGGCTTGACAGTTCAAGTAGTAAATTCACTTGAAATGCCGCCTTATTTTCTCTGAAAACAAAACCAGGGTGTCGTCGGCTGCAATTTACATAGATGTTTTAAAGGTTAAACCCTTTCCATCTAATGTACTGTTACTGGCCTTAAAAGAATGTCTAGAGAATGGCTTTATAAAGATATAAAATGTTTAACCCCTCAGCTTCAATTTCAATGTTGAAATCCAAACTTTCGTTGAGTTTCAGTATCAATACTGACTTTCATTAAATCGATGCTGAAATCCCTTTCACTCCCTCTTATCTGAAGTCCTGCTATAAGTTGACCAAGCAAAATTATCATGATTATAATTTTCAATGCAAGAAAGTATGTGACATGTAGATGGTACATAAGAAAGTATAGCCCTTAGAATTGGCCGAATCAAAAGGTTTCGCTCGTACAATGAACACAACGGATAGAAAAATCCGACTTGAGGGGAACCGATACACTTTCTTGAGAGACAACTCATTCAAATTGGTTTTGTCTCTGTCTGAAAAAAGCGGCCTCATCTTCTGGAAAAAGGTTACACCTGATAGTTTTCCGTCATTTTGACGAAGTCCGACGAAGTGGACTTCGTCAAAATGACGGAAATCTATCAGTGTATTTTATACCTTATGTGACTTTCTGTTTGCGTTCCTGTATTAGTACCCTTCTTGAAGGGGTCTACTCTAAAAGGAAATCATTTGCTCCCATATCAACAATGCAGAATTTTTATTCATTTTAAAGTAGGCCCCTTTTCAGAAGAGAGCAAAACAATTTTGACAGAGTTGTCTCCCTTCAAAGTGTATCGGTTTCCCTTAATAATACTGATTAGGCCTAAATGACCGATACAGGAGGACTTAGATTTCATTTAAGAGAGAAGACTTTCCATTACGAGAATACGCCTATTCAAATATATTGAAAATCTCACCACCAAAAAAATGAAAATTTTCAGATAAAAATTCTGATATTTTTCATATTTCAGCTCAACACATAGATTGTGGGTACTCATTAGAACCGCCTTGCCGAGGCGGTTCTAACGAGTACCCACATCCTATGTTTTTGAGCAGTAATAAGAAAATTAATGAATACCTCTTTAACCACAGTTCTACTATATATAAGTGGGGTTTAAGGGGGTCAAAATTATAAAGGTATGTTTTCGTGATGCGTGATATACTCCCGTCACATGCACTGAGAATATAGGTGATGGTATCCGGGTAATGCCGCAATCTTGAGATAAGTCTTCTGAAGACATCGAAAGAAGAGGACATGAAGAACAAACATGAAGAACAAACGTTTTTCATGTCTTCTTCTTTCGATGTCTTCAGATGATCAAAGAAAGCGCTACATCTACATCCCGGCCTACGAGCATGAAGAACTCCAACAAAGAATACGCCAAGGAAGGTTCAGCAAAAAAACAAAACAAAAAAAAAAAAAAAAACAAAAAAAAAAAAAAAAGAAAAGAAAAGAAACAAACCCCCCCCCCCCCCCAAAAAAAAAAAACAAAAAAAAAAAACAAAAAAAAAAAAACAACATCACTTAGAGTAGGCTTGAACTAGTTTTTCTCGTTCGAAATCGTGATGTCCGAAACTTCGATGCAGCTCCAAAATACAATGAATGTTTTTATGTATTGGGTCATGAAGGAATCGTTTACCTCATCAGTTAAACGTCGCAGTAAAGCATATAGTGACAAACAATATGATGAAACAATGCAAGATGGTTCAATGGCGACTGCCTACACACCACAAGAAAACCACGAGTTGGATCACGATTGGTCCAACTACAGACGTAGTTAAGCGCCATTGTGGAATCTTTGAAAATGGAGTTCTGCTCATGTACACGCTAGAGGGCGTAAGCAGTGTTGGAAAGTTCATTCCTGCTAAGAGTCTAAATAAAGCCGAGACTCCCATTTTCTTATCTGTGGTGTGTTCTTTGTTTCCAAAGGCAAACTTTTTGACGTTCATTTTACTACACTGCAGCTGGTATTAGTGTCGTGTGGCGGCTGTAGAACGTCTCCCCGTACTTTACCATTGTGCAGATTATATTTCATTTCCTTTGGGATCATTGGGCCCGTTGTGGAATCTTTGAAAATGGAGTTCTACTCATGTATACGATAGAGGGCGTAAGCAGTGTTGCAAACTTCATTACTGATTATGAAGAGTCTCAATAAAACCGAGACTCCCATTTTCTTATCTGTAGTGTGTTCTTTGTTTCCAAAGGCAATCTTTTTGACATTTATTCTATAACAGACTAAGTAAATATCCTACCTCAATTAGTTTGAGGACCGAATATCCGTCATGCAGGGAAGAATTATCACGCATAACTGGGTTAATAGACACGCATGTTTTTGTTTTTTTTCCGCTGAACATTTATATTGTATATCTTTTTTTTTAACGAGAACACTGTTCCGAAAATTACCAACCAGCCTTCTAAACTGACAGACTAATTTATCATAAAATCTTGCATCCAATAAATATTCATCCAGAAGTATTTTCAAACAAAATTAATATTTGAAAAATTGATTGAAATTGATTTACGCAGTTTTTTTTTTATTTTTTTTGATACAGGAACCTTTATATAAGCAATTTAGCAATATAATGTTTTGTCCGAAGGTCACTTACTTGACAAGATGTTTGACGAAAACGAATAAGGTGAGAAATTTATACACCATAGGATGTAGCACAGGGACATCGCGATCCGAAAGCGGAAAATGTACAATATGAAAAAATCAAAGTCATCCCGATTGTCATAAATTTCGTAATAAATTCTTGTAGAGATGATACCATTAGATATTGATAAATTAAAACAACAACAGAAAAAAAAAAAAAAAAGGAAATGGGGCTGCAATATTACCCATCGGGCACATGACGTTTATGCAACGTCGCCTCAACGTCGATGCAACGTCATGGCATCGTCCCGGAAAAAAAAAAAAAAAAATACGAGTAATGCCACGTAGGCGGACGCATTAATCTCCGATGGTCAGGATCGTGCATTCGATCCTCACAGATTGAGCGATTTATCATGAAACACATGTATTTGACGTTGCATCGACGTTGAGGCGACGTTGCATAAACGTCATGTGCCCGCTGGGTAGAGACATTAGCTTTATGTTAAACTGATAAAATCCACAATTTGTTCAAAGAATTATTATAATACATATCACTTAACAAATCGTCTAGATATCGAGTCGTTACAGAGCATGTTTGACTGTCATGAAAAAGGGTCAAATGAAATCTCTTTCGTCGCTCTACAACATAAGGGAGATAATGCATACTTATAGGTATATTAACACTTGTTGTATAATTTAGTACCACACCAAATAAAGATACGATCAGGAAGAAAGGAAGGAAGGAGCCTCACAAACTATAAGGAATACCTACGATATTCAGAAGCGAATGCGTTTGTTTGTCATTACATGAAAGGTTAACTGGGTTTTCTTTTAGGAAAGCTTGTTTAATTAAATTTAGAATATGCACCAACTCCGCACAACAGTCTCTTTAACTTATTCTTCTCAGCTAGTACCGTGAGCTATCTCTGCTTACACAACTTCAGGATGTCGACGGCAACAAACACACAACAAAATAATACAGACAAGTTCTTGTGATCCAAATTTAATTACACGCTGTTGTCCTCTGCATTGGGCCTACAGCACCGAACACTCTGCTTATCAGTTGTTACTCATAAATAGAAGTAGTGCTCAACTAGACCAAGCGCCAAATATAAATGCAAGAGCACGGTTCTCTGACTAAGCACCAAAGCTCACTTGAAGGCAAATGGTGGGAGGGGTACTCCGTAGAAAAAGTTAAGATGAATTGGTAAAACAAGACTTTACTAACATGATGTGGAATTTAGAATTCCTCACGATGGTAATTAGCAGTAAAATTCAGAATCCCGCCGAAAAGCTAATGGTCTGGGGTCGTGACAGGGACACGGTCGCGCCCCTGAACTGAATGTGGCAGATGACAAGACGAGACTGCTTCTGAGACTGCAAAACGCTGCTGCGCTCCCGTATTTATAACTCCTGGTCAAGCATCACAAATCACAACTAGCCAATCCGAGCGCTAGATACCGGTCCGGCATTTTGTTCAGCCAATCAGATTCCAGAACTGATTTTCTGTCCAGACTGGAAACGCAAATAATCAAAATGTCAATTTCAGGAATTCCGGTCCCTGCAAATAATTCCGTAATTCGCTAAAGGAAAACGTCATGAGATGCTTGGCGAACTAAAACATATATGACGAACACCCTTAAGCAAACTTCATAAAGAATTCTTTACATGAGTGAAATAAGTTGGGCTTGAAATTTCGAATCGAGCAGACTTGGGACAAGCCTACAGACGACGTTTGTGACGTATGCAGCCGAAAATAAAAATAGTTCCCTTACACTTCAAATGAAACACTAAACGATGCAATTAAAATGAATTTTCAGTAAGGATTGTTTGTAAAGTTTCTGTTACACTGGATTTCAATATTATGTGGTAAGTTCATTGGATCATTTCATTTTTTTACCTAAGTTGAACAGGTTTTAGTGATGGTGGACTATGTAATATGCATGCACCTTATGCAAGCGTTACAGTGTTTAGACAATGGTCTGCCAACACACTTCAACAGCTCCTATTATGGAAGTCTATGAGAAATGCTATCGTTTGCATACTGGTTTTTATTATGTTGCATTACACGTACATGTATAATATAAATGGATAGACATTAAGCAAACCATTATTCTATACTTCATACTTTTCGATTAGAGAATAGTATAAGTCAGCTCGCTGTTCACAGAGCTCTGCTCCCATTTCCACAAAAAGAAAACAAAAGCATTTTTGGGTATCAGACACTGTACATAGGTTCATAGATGGTGCAGCTGCAGTGAAGTCAGTCTTATTTTCTGCGAAAAATAGGGAACCTTAGTTTAAATTATCTGTTTGGCGTTAGTGCCGTATTACGGCCGTAAAACGTCTTTTAATTACTTCACTGTAGAATGTAGTATATATTTTCTGCTCTTTTGTAATCACTGAGCCCACTCTGTGAGTTTTGAAAATTTATATGAGAATCACACGCCTATTTGCCGAAACTAGCCGAAACTAACTAGTATGGCCCAGAAAACCTGACACTTCAACTGTTTTCAGTTTTGCGCGTGTGGTCATTGCTCTCAATTGATATTTCATTTTCAGATGTTTACGGTCCATTTGGCTCATACATTACAATGCATATGTGCAAACAGAGTGCGCTCAAGACTGTTAGGGGCATGAGGGAAGCTGCTTTTGTCATTTGTTCTCAGGAACAGACTGGATTTAACTAAGTCTATTATTTATTCTGCTTTTGATGGTTTTCCTAAAATCTCCTTACTTTAGAAGTCTTTCTCAAAAAGGCAATACTAATGAGTACCCGTAATGGTCATGGTGAAATGAAAAATATATATATTTACGTGTCTCTCGTATCTACAACTTTGGAAAATGTACTGTTGAGGTCATCCTGCTTGAAAATTTCATGCATGTGAGCAATAAACATAGGAAGTTGAAAAGACAAATTTAACAAACTTTTGTTATACAGTCAATCATTTTATTTAGATTAAGGAGGCACTTTGAAATCGGTATAAAATTAGAACAAATTATAGGCTGTGTGTTGGCTATAAAACGGCCGTTCTGTTGAATAATTGCCGAGTCACTGGAAATAACATTTCCAAATTTTGCCCGTGATAGTTCTTCCTTTTTCGTATCTGGATCCGAAACTTCAGATGTTTTTATTGTCTCAAGCATACATTGTCTATTAACCCATTTATGTCAAGTGGACTTGTATCTCAACTCTGTGGATTGGTCCATTTATAGTAGAAGGGGTATCTGGTTAGTTTTTATATGTAGCAGGTTTTCTAGAAATTCGTATATTTAATGCAAACTATGTAGAGACTGATCAGACGCCGTGTGTTGCGGCGTCTGATCTGGATCTACACTGTTTGCCAATGTCTCTTGGGGCAAAAGGCATAAACTCCGAATAAAAACAAGACAGCAAACTGGATATTTACATTAAATGAAACAGTCAGCCCTACATTTTTAGATTTGAGTCATTTGAATAGCCATATTTTTGTTGTATTCATGTATAGGCACTTATGTTCAGTTGCAAGCAAGTATGCAGTTCATGCAAATTATTACAAAATTAGCCCTAAACCCATGAGTAATTATTGATAGTTGTCTGGTTTTCACCCCCGATTTTATGAAATAGACTCTTCCATCTCTGAATTTGAACACATTCCTTGTTGCAAAAAGGGGTTACAGTTTAAAAAGGATTAGCGGAATCGCGAACAGTGTAGATCCGGAGAAGCCGTCTCGTCTGGAGCTGCACTGTTTGCAAAGGTAACTGTATTGATCTGTAGAGATGACGGTTAAATAACAGTTACTTCGTGTAACAGATTGACTAGAAAAGTTTATTTCTGTATGTATTCTTTGCAAAGTTTTGCATGAGTTAGGTACTTAGTAAGAATTCTCACGCTCTAACAGCAAAGTAGTAGACTCTATGATGTTTTAAATGTTCAGCAAAACAACAGTTTTTATAGCCAACAAAGTAACTATACCACACAACAATTTGCCTTTGAGGCAAACTGAAATGTTCCCCATATGCGAACAACAAAAGCATAGGTCAGGCTGTGCATGATAGACTCTGTAACATAATTTGTTCAGGCATATATTTTGGACTTTGTGGAATGTATAGCGAGCAGGGATTACGAATCCTGGCCTGTGCAGATAAACACGCTGGTGTGATCGATGTTGCTCGTATACGGGCAATAGTGGCAAAGCGCGTCGGATTTTTAAGCGGGTCATGTCAAACAAAAATGTGACCTTAACGGGTATGGAAACACTTTTAGCGGAAGAAACTGTCAGATTGTTTAGCCTCCCTTCTGAAAAAAGGGTTTACTCTAAACGAAACGAATGTGCTCTCAAAGCAAGAAAATTCCTACCTTTTAGAGTAGACCGTTTTAGAATGGTCTTGGTGTGCAGGAGAGGTAAATTTCCCAAAACATTACCTCTTTTGCACAAACGACTGAAAGTGTTCCGAGTTCCCTTAAGCAGGTGCAAAGTCTGCCAATGTAGATTATCCTATGTTCCGCACAGTGCATTACGAAAACATTCCTATTCAAATATATTGAAAATTTTACCACCAACAAATGAAAAAAATTCAGATAAAAAGTCTTATAGTTTTCATATTTTTGCTCAAAACATAGATCGTGGGTACTCGTTAGAACTCCCTCAACGAGGCGGTTCCAACGAGTATCTAAAATCTATGTTTTGAGCAGAAATAGGACAAAAATGTATACCCCTTCAAACCCCAGTTGTACTGTATAAAAGTGGGGTTTAAGGAGGTCAAAATTATATAAGCATGTTTTCGTGATGGTAATTAGAGCCTTCACTTTTCGAATATGCTCAAAGACTGTTAACTTTTAAATGGCACGACCCGTATATGACGCTTACTGCAACAATAATAATGATAACAACAGAACAATTGTAAACATATGAATCGAGAATTCGTTTTTAATTGCTGATGATCTGTCTTCCTTATCTTCGGAGAATGTTAATGTCACGTGGTTTTGGTCCTGATTTTGGCAAATCTTGGCAGCTCTCATATCTGGGCAGGCCTCTGACCATCCTGGTCGTTCATATTTGTTCTCCTTCTGTAACCATTGAATAAGTGGTTTAAAATATTCCATAAGTGGTCTGGCATCCATCTTCCTTTGACCTGTCATGATTTCCATAACATCTGGCCAGGGCTTTGAAGCACCAAGGTTAAGTACATCACTGAAATAAATTTAAAATAGAGTATTTTAAAGACAATATATACTGTATTGGTATATGCTCTTAATATTTTGATGCGATGATTATTAAATGAACTGCAACGTGCAAAAATGTACCTTCTGGCATGTTCGCCAAACGAAGACTTTAATCAGCCTGCGTAGTCACGCAGTCTTATCAGAGTCTCTGTTTCCGCATGAAGAAATTGTGGCTATCAAAACTGGGCACAGTGAAGCTTCTGATCATAGTCTGCGAATGCTTAAGCTGATCTGAATCTTCACCGGGAGCACAGGCACGAAGATACGTTTTCTGACTTTGCGACTCAAACCATTTTAAATCTGTTCAATTGTAATTGCAGAGAGAAACCGCAGTTTGAATGCAAATACAGAACAAGAGATAGGGTGAGGATTCAGTCGTGTAAAGCTAGTTCAAGCCTTAACCCAACTACAGTGGCCCGAACATCTTTGGGACCATAAAAAGTTGTTCGAGACATGGGTACTTCAAGTCACTGAGGGTTAATCATACCACCAGGTCAGGAGGTAAATGGGGATACGTCTATATAAAATAATGGAATGTTGCGTGTACTTATTAGCCTCATCTTGATGAGTCGATTCTAATGAAAACATACAACATATACATTTATCATAATGATAAAATAAAGACATTTCCTTAAATATCCCCGAATATTTGTTTTCATGAGCTATCAGAAGAATTTCATGGGGATTAAAGAACGAGTTCGAATCAGCCAAGGTGAACGCAGCCATGTTCGAGTCATTGAAATTTTATTGTTGTTGGTTTTGCTGACCAAGACGGTTCCTTTGTTGCATTGTTTCATTATGAAAACACGCCTATATAATTTTGACCCCCTTAAACCCCACATTTATATAGTAAAACTGGGGTTTACAGGGGTATACATTAGTTTTCTTATATCTGCTCAAAACACAGATTGTGGGTACTCGTTAGAACCGCCTCGTTGAGGCGGTTCTAACGAGTACCCACAATCTATGTTTTGAGCAGAAACACGAAAAGTATCAGAATTTTTTATCTGAAAATTTTCATTTTTTGGTGATAAAATTTTCAGTATGTTTGAATAGGCGTGTTTTCGTAATGTTTTTGCATGTCGTTTATTGCACCTGTGAAGCTGGGTCGCTGTGTCTTGTCATCTTTTTTCTTTATTCAGTGCCTCAGTAGTCTAACTTTTTGTTTGATGTTTTGTAAGCGCTTTCACAGCTAATGCTGATCTTCAGATTTAGTGCTGTTTTCAATATGTTTGTCTGAAGATCAGCATTAATTGAAAGCGCTTACAAAAGATTAAATAACAAACGTTAGACTACTTCTTCAGTTCACTATATCTTATTTGACCTTTTACTATAGTGTGCGCCATACGAAGAGTTTCAACTAGTTTTTCCTTATATCTGTGTATAACAATTTTGTTTTTGTTTCTATATCTGGTCTAACAGTGTAGCCACAGATCAAGCCTCGTCTGTTCAGGATTTACACGGTTTGTTAATCATCCGCCAAACTGTTGACATAACAACAAGTATTGGAATGGTTCAAAGTTTAGGACATATGGTAAGAATATTTGGTGTCCAATTGCTAAGAGTAAATATGACACATCGCACAGTAGTCATATTGGTAAGAGCGTACAGACTGCTTTTACTGGCGATACTAATAGGCGTTTGCAGACAACGTAGATCCAGATGAGACGGCTCATACTGAGCCATCCCATTAGGATCTACGCTGTGTGGCATTCAGTTTTTTCAACAACATAAAAACTTTTTTTTCAAATCGACAGTTTGTTAAAAGAAAAAAAAAAAAAAAAAAAAAAAGAAACCAAAAAACAAAAAAAAAAAAAAAAAAAAAAAAAAAAAAAAAAACAACAAAAAAAAAACAAAGCAGATGACAAATGTAGTCTAGAACGTAACGCCAAAAGAGTTCCTTTCTATATTTACTCTTAAAGTGCTAATCACAACTGAAGGGACGACACTTTAAACGTTTTGCTTTTTTTCAGAGAAAATAAGACTTGATATTTCACGTAAATCGTCTCCTGGAGAAAATATGCTTGAAATTTCAAGTTCGTTGAATGTTGCAATAGTTTCACAAGTATTGGCAAGAAGATACCTGAGAAGTTTCCCTGCTTCTTTGGACCGGTAAATGTCGCATCTATGAAGTGGACCCGTATGATTAGCTGCCTTACATAAAGCCTGTTGAAACTGGAACTGTATAACATAGCTTACAAAGTATCTGAAAAATGTCATTTAAAAAATGCATTATCATCTATCACATTGATACTTAACGTATTTCCCCTAAGGGTACGATGAAGAAATGAAAAAAAAAATAAAAAAAAAAATACTTGGGCTAAAATAACTACTTTCGTGACACATTTCCAATTATGTATATTCTTATAATTTCTTGATTTCATTATGTCAGTATGTTAGTTTTATATGAAGATGCTTCCTAGTAACAAAATTGTATATAGTTGATACATATATAAAATGTTCTTACATACTTAACTACCGGGACATGCGAGATTCTCCACAAAGCATATAAAGACAGAAAATATCCTAAAGAGCATTAAAAAGAATGATTCGTTGAAACT
Organism: Anodontia alba; assembly: GCA_964016985.1. Lineage (NCBI taxonomy): Eukaryota > Metazoa > Mollusca > Bivalvia > Lucinida > Lucinidae > Anodontia > Anodontia alba. The sequence goes on from OZ024831.1 coordinate 90,241,069, forward strand.
CAAATATTCCTTTTGTCAAGACCTTTTTGTTGCGTTTGTTGTTTGTTGCCTTTGTGTCTTCACAACTGATATCTTATGTAGGCTTTCCTATGCTTCGTACAATTCTGCCTGCTGAAGAGCCAGAAACTGGCGAAAGAATGTGCACAAGTACTGGTTTAGCGGTTAAAAAATACCTCAACATACACTCTGTAGCACAAGCACTGATTTAGCGATGAAACAAGTACCTAAACATATACTGAAGAACCCGAGCATACTTTCGCCACTTTCTGGCAAAAGGATGTGCACAAGTACTAATTAATTGCTTAGACGGTCAAGCCTGTCCAGAGAAGTGTTTTTAGGTAAAGTGACGGGCTCGACACGACTTTAATAGTATTGACAAACTCCAAACCAACCAATATGGTTGTACATTACAAGGCAGAATACCTGATATATGGGTAATTTGCTGCGATGTGATATTTTGCCCCGGGATCAAAATCATCGGAACTTCTGTTTACGGGAGGTGATATTCCTTGATATTTACACCTGTAAAATAAATCAGTGTAAGTGAATTACACTCAGTCAATAAATGCTGCAAAGAAAATAGATTAATCAACAGATCGATTTATTGTTACGTAACTAGAAACTAGAACAGTGTTTTCAGAGGAAAAAGTATGTCCCCCACCAAATTGAACAGATATATTGGTGAAATAGATTGTATCTATAATATTTCTCTTTTATTTTTTATTTTCTGTATGTGTGTGGTCTATGGAGGCAAGTTTCCAAAATCTAAGCCCTCCTGTGAAAATGAGGTCAAGGTCGTCAAAATCTAATCAGTTCTTGTCCCCGTCTTAACAGTAAAGTTGTGCAGGTTTGGTCTTAATCCATCCATTCATTCTGGGGTGCAGACAAGCCACTTTCCAACAATCTGGGCCCTCTTGTGACATTGAAAATGGGTTCAAGGCCACTAAGATCTAATCAGTTCTTTTTCATGTCACACCAATACAGTTGTGCAAGTTTAGTCGAAATCCGCTTGTTCCTTCAGGAGATAGGGTGCAGACCACCCATTTTCCAGCCTTTTCCAACAATCTAAGCCCTTGTGTGACCTTGAAAAGAGATGTACACAGATCACGCGTTTTTCGACGGAACGATAAGCACTCACCAGGCTTTAAAAATAAAACTTCAACCTTGAAGTGAAATCGGATTATCAAAATATATGACACACTGGATAAGGAGTGAAAGTGTTAAAGCGATCAAATATAAATGGTATCTACAGTGCGACCTTAGCAATTTAAATTCAGAATGTGTATGCGTGCGTGCGTGCGTGCGTGTGTGTGTGTGCTTGTACAAATGCCTTGACCATGATATGAGCCAATAAATTGATTTCAACATTATTTTATTTGTATAATCACGCAAATATGTACAGAGTAAGACCTGGAAAACAAGACAAGAATATACAAGAGATTCAGAAAAATGCCTAATGATTTGTGTAGATCCGTATCCTGTGTTTCAATAAGAATGAAGGTATGAAAATGTGATTTGTAAGTCAGCCATAAAATAATGCTTTTTAATTAAAGTAAAATCAGCAAAGAAGTCAGAAAATAAGTAAGGAGGTCACAAAGGAACAAAAATACACTATTAGATACATAAGTATAGGAGAGAAAAATATGACAGTTAGATAAATACTGTAGACGTTAGTTACCCGATAGTGTAATTGGAGTTGGCTAATGTCAATCGTTGCAGTCATATCAGTCTTTTTTTTCCAATCTTTAAGCAGAAATATACTTTCTACCAGGTGTATTATATACATCAGGTACGGCGGATGATTACAGTAATTATGCGATACAAGAGTAAGAAATGAACAATCCAGGGATTTTACAGTTAGTATACAAAATAAATAGTTTGGAAGATTAATTGACATTTAAATTTACAAGGAACTATAATGCCTAATTCAAAGGCAGGAGGACATTTCGACTAGTACACGGTGTTTGATCATTAACGAAATTCGCTCTACAAGGCAATATATTTATTTATATTTGTTACATGTTTGTAGTTATAAATGTACTTGGAAGCGTTTCGTTCCCGTAATACAGGAGTGAGCAGCACTGAAGATATGTTTGTTTTATTCAAGTGCTAAGGTTTGGTTTTCATACAGTAGGGTTTTTGCAGTTGGGGTTGTTATTTTGGCAAAAACAATCTACAATTTTGTGTCGTGGTTATAAAAAAGTGGAAAAGTAAAAAAGTAATGGTTTGTATCTAGTAGCTCCAAATCTGTATAAAGGACTACTGATGATACTTTAAACTGCCAATGCTGATTCAGAGAACTAAAGTTCATTCTGAGTCTGTGTGATATACTTGTTTTTCCTCAAGCGATCGAAATAATAAGTTGGTGTTTTGATATTATTTTCATTGAAATTGAATGAAAAACTCGTTATAGTCATAACATCCCGCATTTCTTGTGGTGGACGATTCCATTTATGGCTAAAACTAGAGAGAAAGTAATCGTATTCGAGCTGGGTGTTTGCGAGTATTGTTTATCTTCTACATTATGCAAATTATAAGAGGATTCATACAGTAAGCTCACTAAATCACTGAATAAGAAAGGTAGTATCGAATTATTATCGTATAGGAAAGGCTGTAACCACACTTCACTTTATGTTATGTAGAGGTTAATTTGTCTTCGCAGTACGCAATATCGTAAGTACATTTTCTTTCTTTGAGACTCCTAAAAAGTGTTTGTAGACGGTTTACCTTAACTCCCACCATTTATTGTTGTATTGTTCTGGTGGTGTCTCGCCACTGAACACACTCCATCGCCATTGGTCTATCAGGTAGCCAAATGGCAGGAAAGCTATCTTTTCTATGGCCATGTTCATCAAGAAATTTATTTCGCTTTCTGAAAATGTACCAATTTATTGTTAGACAAAATGATCATTTCTTCACAAAAAAGCGCTCAAGAAATATCATCTCATAAATAGTCAAACTAAGCGAGCATACGACGTTTATACAACGTCGCATTAACATCTATGTAACTTCAAGATATTGCATCGATACTGATACTAGGTAGTCTCCTTGATGCGTCTCAACGTTGGATCCATCCTAACGCTGTTTACACTTACACAATGATTACACTAACATTAGCAAAGCTGATTTCTGGGAAAGGATATGACTACACTTTAGAAAGACTTGGAGCAGAATAAATCGTTAAAAACAAATATTACCTTTACCAAAACATGTCAGCAGTTTACAGTACGCGTGATACTAGACCTTATTAGAATAGTATACCAATTTATTTAAAAACGCTGCTGAAAACTGAAATGTCTGTCCTGTGCCTTAAGATTTGTTAGGTAATTTTAAACAAAATGTTATGTTGTTACCCTGTCATGAATGGCTGATCTCGAATGGACATAAGTATATGGCTTTAATGACTACCAGCTACATTTAATCCGCAAAACGTAGAAAACGCAAAGAACGCAGATCCTGGTATATATGCACATCGAAGACTCAGATCAGCCAGCACATCCACGCAGCCTGATAAGAGTTTAAGTTGTCCGCATGAAGGAACTTTGCATCTTTGGTTTTCCTAAATGCGCCCAGGGAAGAGTGTTATCAGACTGCAAATGCACAAACTGAGCTGAATCATCCCTGGGCGCACATGTCTGAAGGTATGTTTTTAGACGTATTGGTCGGTATTAAACGTCAGAGAGAGCACTGCCGAGGCTGCAAATCTTAATATACAGAATAGAGTAAATGTGCATGTATTTAGGAAAAGTCAGATGGGTAGACAAATCCGCTTATGAAAATTAACAGATGTCTTACCATTAGGACATATCAGTAGATAAACGACGACCAAAAACTTTTAAAAGGTTTTTGATAAGTGTGAACGGACAAAGGGCTATGGTTTAGTACTATCATCGACTGAGGAACAAGGGATTCATCACGAAAACATACCTATATAATTTTGACCCCCTTAAACCCCACTTTTATATAGTAAAACTGGGGTTTGCAGGGGTATAAGTTATTTTTCATATTTCTGCTCAAAACATAGATTGTGGTTACTCGTTAGAACCGCCTCGCTGAGGTGGTTCTAACGAGTACCCACAATCTATGTTTTGAACAGAAATATGAAAAATATTAGAATTTTTCATCTGAAAATTTTCAATTTTTTGGTGAAAAAATTCTCAGTATATTTGAATAGGCGTGTTTTCGTAATGGTCACTTTTGCAGAATCAATGATGCACGACTCTATTGCAATACTATGTTTTCTTTTCATTATACCTGATGGTATCAAAGAGTTTTGAATAATGTTTTAGAACCGTAGCCAACAGTCCCTGTCTGTTACGACGCAATTTACTGGTAGAAAACCAATCTGTAACAAAGCTACAATTCTGCCTAGCAGTTGGTGTATTGGATTTATGATTTAGCTAAGACCCATTAACCTAAGAAGTATTTGGAAACTAAATAACCGCTACAACAATCGCAAACTTGTCCAGACAAGGCAAGGCGTGAGATGACTGTTGAATAACGACTCCATGCGAAAGTACTGAATACACATATACTGGAATGATCTACCAGTCTTGCATCAACCATAGACATGTATCTGCTTTACAGGCTTTGTCAGTGGCGCTAGCAACACTTGAATCGTAAGATCAGAAAGTGTTATTTCAACATATGCACTCAGCGAACGCTTAAATTACATGTAATCTGTGCACATTCAGAATCTTTTCGGGCACTTTTTGGATAGCTAAGTTTTGTCAGGCGGACGATCAGGCCTCTGCGCAGATGCACATTTGCTCACGTTTCGCAAGCTACATTATCTCGTTTTATGACCCAAGTTTTAACGTGTATCCTACCCTCATCATCACTGGTGTCCTGTAGAAGTCCAATCTTTCTAAGATGGTTTGGCGTGGACACCGACAAAGCAATAGTGTCACCGACGGCTTCATGAAATCCTAAAATAGAAATCTACCAGCTGTAACATTTAAAATTGTCTTCATAAAGAGAAATCTGTTATTATTTTGTGACTACTCGTCTTTTCAAGAAGTAAACAAAAGTGTACAAATACGAAATATTTGTCATCTGAATTGGCCTCACTGAAGAATATATATACGACTATGCAGATCTTGTGTAAATAATAATTAATATAATCTGCGAAATGGGTAAACGCATATTTTGTCTGACTTTCTAAGTCAAGAATCGTATTTTTTTTATAAAAAAGAATAATTTAATTGACAACACATTCTTATCGTTTAATCACAATAAAACATACTTCGAGTTACTACACACACACACACACACACACACACACACACACACAGAGAGAGAGAGAGAGAGAGAGAGAGAGGGTGAAAGAGAAACCAATACTGTAAATAGTGTATGTAAAAAAAAGATTGTAAAAATTTCTAACACTGTTAAAGTCTCTTTGTAGTGGCACAGTTAGACATCGCCGAACAAAACTTAGTCAAACAGGAAGTCACCCCGGTTTGTCTTGGGCGCTCTTAGGCATACCATTCTGCAATATACATACCTGGATTAGCCCCTGTTCTAAAAGATATAGGCTGATCCATATACTGTAGATAGTACTGAATGTGCCCCATTTCATGATGAACTACATATAGGTCCTCCATTGTAATCTTCGTACACATTTTTATTCTGTAATAAAAAACAAACCTCACTTAAGGGGATTGGATATTCTTGGCCGATTTTAGCCATTTGCACTGGAAAAAGTGAATAAGGTGGAACCCAGGAAATGCATCAATCGTGGAACACAACCTTCCCAAATCACCGGATCGCGATTGCAGGAAACGAAATGACACAATAACCGAGTAAGCATTCTACATAAATCTATAGAGGGCCGTTATCGGCTCGTCAGGGTAGCTGACGGGCCGATAACAGCCCGCTCTAGATTTATAAAGAATGCTAGCTGGGAAAACAAATCTAATAAAAAAAAATCAGACTCGGTTTTGTTGAGTCCGTTCATGAACATTTATCTAACGCACATCACTGCCCCTCCTTCATGTAGCCATGGTTGAGCTATATTCAATTTTCAAATAAATACAAGTGAGACAAGTACAAACAATATATAAATTTCATTCAAACTGAAGTACGATTTGTCAGTCTGGTTTTGCAGAACAATGGACCCATTTATACCAAAAAAGGTAAGAGAAAAGTCCAGGGAGTGCCACAATCACAAACCGCAGCCCTTCCCAGACCCCAAGAGGAAGAGGAAACCGACAAATCTAAACAAGCACAAACCGAACAAACGTACGAAAAGCACTAAGATTAGCTTTCTCTTCCCCAAGCGAGGTAATCGCAATACTAAAAGGACTGAAAAACACAAGAACAAAATGACACACTGAAAGACATACAACAAATCGACTCGTAGAATAAACCACAAAGCAACAAAGAGTAAGACTAACACCGGAACCACCGCCTTAGAACGGTCGGTAGAGCAAACCACCGGGGGGTTTAAAGCACTTTTACAGCTAGCCAACTTCACCCTGGGTCCAAGCCTACCATAAAAGGGACATTGACAAAGGTAGATCCAGATCAGACGCCACAGAAAGCTGTGTCTGATTAGGATCGACACTGTTTGCATTAAATACAGGAATTGCTAAAGAGCATAGTTATACACATATATATACCCATTCTGTTGAAGAAAGACCTGTCCAAATATTTGAGGTAGCAGTCCACATAAATGGGTTAAAACAAATACATGAATCATCTTATATAAAAGGATGAGATGTCATATGTATGTTATACGACATACTAGGTACTTATTAGAGACTAATCTAACTTAAACATGTTCTCGCTCGTTTTGTAGAAAACATGCGCCTCGCTTTACTCATACACGCCTTGGGAACTTCAAATAAATAAAACTGTTGGAGCTAGCAGAAGCTTAAATCTAGTGTAAAAGGCGCTAAAACGTCAGCCTTACTCCATATATTATTCCAGCTACACATACTTGCTCGGTTCGCATAGGGTTTCTTTTACCCAGCATCCACAGACATCAGAAAGGAGAAGCTTAATTTTTGCAAGAAATGCATCATGTAAGAATTCCCGCCGAACACATCCCAAATGCAAATTCACGAAAGAAGACAGCCGCTGACATTAGATAGTTTATTTCAGCTGACACCTGGCACACAACTTAAAAAACACAAAAGACGAAATTCAATACAAAACAAGACAAAAAAAAAGTAAAATAAAAACAAATGAAATAAATAAGTAAAAAAAGTGAAACAATAATACCCCGCAGGTAACGCGGTAAAAAAAAATGATGAAATTTACCCATTAGCAATCACAACAAGATCTCTACAATATCAATGCACATATCAAGTTTAGTGAAAATCCATTGCGATTTACTCAAGTTATTATCCTGAAACGAAATCGGAGCTGTTATTGGCAGGCGAGTCCGTCAAAAACTGACTGTATTTGCCCATCTGCCATCCAAAACCAGATCTCTACAATATCAATACGCGAACCAAGTTTTATAACCGTCCATCGATATTTATTAAAGTTATCGCCCGGAAACGACGAAAATACGGAGGTGTCGCGGGCAGATAACTTTGTCAAAAATCTACGAAATTTGCCCAATAGCAATCCCAAAACAGATGTTTACAATATCAATGCACAAATCAAGTTTGTTAAAATCCATTGACATTTACTCCAATTAATGTCCCGAAACGAACATACGGATAGACGAACATACGACGGACGGACGGACGGACAGACACACGGACGACCAACGTGCAACCATAATATCCCGCCACTATCGTGTGGCAGGGTCTAAAAAAGAGAAGAAAAAACATGCTAAGAACAGCTTCTGCAATAAAAATCATCGTAGGTTTACTAGCATTTGATTTTTTTATTTCATTTTTGTTATACGGTTCATTAAAGCATGCGTTATTTGCAGTCCTTTGTCTCCTGTAAAATGCTTCAAAGTAAGCAACTCCACTCGAACAAAAAACATAAAAGAAGAACATAAATATTTCTTCCATTTGTTACCCATGTAAAGATAACACCCGGAATGAGAAAAGCAGTCTCAAAGTCTCAAAAGGAAAGATGCGGATCGGCCAGTAGAGCGCCACAATCTAATAACTCTCTAAACGGCCAAACATCACGAAAATATGCCTATATAATATTGACCCCCTTAAACCCCACTTTTATAGAGTAAAACTGGGGTTTACAGGGGTATGCATTATTTCTCTTATTTCTGCTCAAAAACAGATTGTGGGTACTCGTTAGAACCGCCTCGCCAAGGCGGTTCTAATAAGTACCCACAATCTATGTTTTGAGCTGAAATATGAAAAATATCAGATTTTTTTATCTAAAAATTTTATGTTTTTTTGAGGTAAAATTTTCTATATATTTGAATAGGCGTATTTTCGTAATGACAGTTCCTGATTAAACTGTGTCATTGCTCTGTACACATATGCATCGAATTAAAAAAAAAAAATAAGTTTCCTTGGCAGCTCATATTGTGCAAATACATTTAGCATATTGTTGGCGAAAAGGACAAACCGCCTATAGTCGAATCTCTATAGCTCGAACATCAATGGCTCGTTTACCATGGCCAATTCGAACTCGTTTGTTTTTTTTCAGCACAGCTTGCAAGTTGCAAATTCTGGAAAACGGGACCCTTTGAAAGCAAACGGAATAATAATTAAAACAAACAAAAAAAAAAAAAGACTTGGATGGGCTCAATGATCCCAAAGGAAATAAAATATAACTTGCACTATGATGATGACGGAATGGACGAAGCTAGCCTTCGGTTAATCAAGATTAATTTAACCTGCATGCTAGCACAGGAATGTGCAACATTCTAATTTGCAAATAACTCCAAATAAGCTCAGTGATCTGAAAGAACCAGGCAATATCAACAACGATAAACGTAAGTACTAGGTAAGTTTTTAAACTGTCGTAAGTACTAGGTTTGTTTTTTGCTGTCGAGTCCTCATCGTTGTTCCATCTTTGCATTCATTTAATTTTTATTTTCTCGGAGAAGTTGCACTGATGAGTTAAGATTCCTTCACGCGGACTAAACAAATGTCTTGTGTATACCACGGCAGAACTAAGGGCGAGGGCTGTGGCCACATAAAATCGATTTAAGCTCATAGTAATATTTTACTGACCGGTCCAAGGCGGTGCTTCTGCCGTGGTTTATTGTTTTTGTCATTGTAAGTATTTGCATGTATGTCCTGGTGAAATGATTATTTTGGATAGCTGTTTGGCCATTTTTTGGGAAAGAAACTCTCCTTTTGGCTTTCTGCTTGTATTGTTTTGACTGTGAGGCCTTTGCTTTAAGTGCGTCCTTCTTTTCCTTTGAACGGAAGGTGTTAGATAATTGTATCGATTCCTGATCAATGCCTTTCTTTCCTTTTACAGCCACACTGATTAACTTAATACCATATGTAGTGAAGATGAATAAGTTCTGAAAAGGCCGTTTCAATGAAAATATAAAAAAACAAAGAACACATTACAGATAGAAAATGGGAGTCTCTGTTTAATTGAGACGCTTTATAAGCAGTAATAAGTTTGCAATACTGCTTACGCCCTCAGGTGTATACATGAGCAGAACTTCGTTTTCAAAGATACAGGAATGGTCCCGATGATCCCAAAGGAAATGCAAATATAATCTGCACTATGGTTACATTGTAGTGCTTTTTTGTTTAATATTCTACAGTGTTCCACTTGCTAATGCTTTTCCTTTAACAATAACGGAACTTTAAGATATATTCAGTTGACCTTTAGAAAAAGAGGTGCCACCCTTTTTTGGAAAGGGATACCAACGCCCTTTTTGCCATCTGTACTTTGTATTGGCTGTCTTTCCCTTTTGATGCTAAGAACTTGATATGAATGTGACTGAACAGTTCTTGAGCATAAGCGTATCGCCCATTATGCATGTTAAGCAAGTGAGTAGTATGCGTAAGAAAAATATTATTTGCAATAAAGATATACCAAATAACATAAAGAATATTTTGCTTCTTTACCATAGGGCCGCACTTTCAGAAAACATTACGAAAACACGCCTATTCAAATATATAGAAAATTTCACCTCCAAAAAAAAAAAACTGAAAATTTTCAGATAAAAAACTCTATTTTTCATATTTCTCTCAAAACATAGATTGTGGGTACACGTTAGAACCGCCTCATCGAGGCGGTTCTAACGAGTACCCACAATCTATGTTATGAGCAGAAATAAGAAAAACAATGTAAACCCCAGTAAACCGCAGTTTTACTATATAAAAGTGGGGTTTAAGGGGGTCAAAATTATATAGGCATGTTTTCGTGATGAATTAACCACTTCAAAAATAGCGGCTTCTCTTAAAGGAAAGTATTTGCTCCCTCTTGGAGAAAATTCATTCCTTTAAGAGTAACCTCTATTTTCGAAACGATACAAGGAACAATTATTAGAAGATTATTCCTGAATGCACGGAACAATATTTCCGTTCTGGTTACGCCACTGCTGAATTCACTTATTTACTTTTCTTTGGAATCAGAATACACATCAAATCAACGAAATAGCAGAACTGGACTTTTGATACTATTTAGGCAAACTTTCCTGATTAAAAAATATAATAAAATCGCATTTTTTCTTAATGTCGTGTCTTTCATATCTAAAATAAGCAGGTTAAAGGTAAAAGATTTGCTGTTGTGAGAAAATATTTTCAAATGTAAATTAAAGTAAAAAAAAATATTACTTTTGGAAACAAAGAACACATAAAATCACGAAAATCGGAGACTCGATTTGACTGAGTCTCTTCATATGCAACACCGTAGTTTACGAGACTGCATCGGCTTAAGTGGTATTCAATTTTCAAAATAACTAGAATGGGTTCAATGATCCTAAAGGAGATAAAATATAACTTGCACTATGATGATGGCGAGGGGTGGGGTGGGGTGGGGGCGCACAAAATCACGACAATCGGAGTCTCGGTTTGATTCAGTTTCTTCATATGCAACACTGTAGTTTGCGACGCTGCACACGCCTCCCCCTCCCCCCCCCCCCCCCCCCGCTCAACCAACCCCATAACATAGCCCTAGCGTCGGTATGTCATAGGCCAAAAACAGGTCGTCTCACTATTATGATGTTTATTTATTCTACAAGAAATTTAGCCTACCAATTTTACGGGTTTACAGTTTTACATTTTTACAATCGAGTATGTCTAAATATCTTCCAACCAAATGATGGAGCGAGCATGATGGTGTATGACGGAAGAAAACTAATATTTGTACAAATGTTAACTAATATTTGTAGAAGTATATATTATGTATTGACATAAGGATGCGCTGTATTTCGAATCAGTGTTTTAAGTACCAGTCAGAGAAGTTTGTACAGCTTCCGATCATTTGAAGGGAAGTATGCGCAAACCAAATAAACAGCTTACCTGAAATCTTTTCTGTTATAAAAATCCCATGCAGATGCGTGACACACAACGTCCTTCCCGTCCGGCCTCACTATCATGCTTTTATTCCAGAATTCCCAAGGCATTTTTTTCAGACCAAGGGATGTGAAAAACTCTTCTGACGTTCGAAACATCCTCTCTGGTGTATATTTCTGTAAAATGGTACATGTATTCTAATAGTGGTTGTTTAAGGGAAATCGATACTCTTTCAGTGTAAGCAAATCTCTTAAAATTGTTCAGCCTCCCTTCTAAAAAGAGGTCTGCATGAAACGAAAAGAATATACATTTAAATCTCTTGGGAACAGATTATTTCCTTTCAGTACATACCACTTTTCGAAAGGGTCATAATGTATAGGAAGGAATACAAAAAGTCACAAAAGATATCGCTCTTGTATAAATGGTGTCAAAACACCTTAATATTTTGTGAACACCAGATATATCAACATTTTTGAGCTTATTTTTTTACCATTAAGAAATTTACACCCCACCACTTCACTTTAAGTAGGGGCATACATAGCGTAAATCCTGCTCTGACCTCTGAATTGCGCTTGCCGACCTGACTTTACGTTATTCAAATATGGACACGCCATTGTATTTACGTGTTACAGGATACATGAATATTAGCAAGCTACGCATACTTTGTGCCAAGCAGAAACATATGTATTTGTACGGAGAAAGCATATTTGTAGCAGAAAGTACACAACACCGTAGGGATATGCGATTGCATATGACTTCATTTAAATTGTTTTTTAAATGAGCAATGTTAGGAACTAGTTCGAAAGCATTTTTAATCGTTATGCGCCCGTTGTATCCTTACATTACACACACAACATTTGAATACCTGTTTGACGAGGGCTGGAGTAACGTCGACGCTTTGTTTATTTTTAAACGGCCTCATAATGTCGTATAAATTGTTCCATGTTTGTGACCACATGTTACCTGAAAAAAAAATTACTAAAGATCAGTGTGAGACAAATATGTATCGTAAACAGCTACCTATCAAATAATTGCCGGGAAGATATCTTTGTTCAAATCACATACGTAATGAAAACCTGGATGTGCAGCTGGATACACTAACAGGCAGATATTCAGTAATCTGTGTATGTAAATCACCTTTACAATATATTTGCTATTTCTAGCAATCATTTTATGCACTAGCCGGACTTAACAAGATTGCTTCCTACAATCTACTCACACTCTAATATAATTTTGTGGAAATACCATCAGGGGCGGATCCAGGAGGATTTCTGAGGGGGTCGGTTTAACCATATCACCGTACTCTACATAATAGGACAGACAGGCCTGAGCAAACAGTGTAGACCCAGATCAGACGCCGCACAAATCGGTCTGGGTCTATATTTTCCACGTACACATCGAGGGCCTATAACAGGTAAATCTAGGTCAACAGTCACCTTAAGCTATAAATAGCATTAGTAGTGCGGAATGTATGTCGACTTCGCTTGTCACAAAATACTAACACTTGTTCTTCACGACATGTTAGAGTTTTGTTACAAACAACACAACACCAAACCAACATGCACATCTGCGTTTTTCTATTCCTTGTTTATTGTATACCTGTGTTTATGGCCACAATACTGAAAATATAGTCCAAGTTGGATAGAAAATATATGGGGGTATTCTTGAAATGCTCAGTATTAAAAGACATCTCTTTAAAAAATTTTGCGATATAAAATGACAGCATAAAACAACTAAAACCGAGAACTTTCAAACGAGAGGTTACTACAACAGCAATATCACAGTCCTCGCTTTTATTTCTCATACAGTTACAGCTACACATAACTTTTCGATCGGCCTATTTTCGTTGTTACTGTACAAAGTTTACATATGCATGCAATTGTTGTTCGTATTTTTTAAGCTTGTCGTGCTCCCACAGCATATCGCATATTGCATAAACCCAACATGTAATAGATCTCCGTACCAAATAAATGAGCTGGTATGTGTCCGCTGCTGGGAAACTTGTCTCTTCCATATAGTTTAGACAATTCCCTCCTCACATAAGTATGAAGATTCTCATATAATGGTTTAAGCTGTTCCAACAACTCCTGTATGTCGGTTTCAAATGTTTCTGATTCATAGGAGTGTCTCCAATATTCTCCTGTGTCATTGTAACCTGAGAACAGATTAAATTAACAGTCAATATAAATGAAATATGGAGATAAATATAGTTTTCGCAGTTCTCTCAAAGTCTTGGCTACCTTCCGTATTTACCGTATATTTCTGAGTTAAGTTCTCAAGATGTAGAGCAAATGATTATCAATACATATATGGTTTGTCTTAACCAAATGTCAATATCTGGTTGACAAAAATCACAAAATATACTTGGACTGGAGGCTAACTGCCCTGTTTGGGTTTCTGTGCTGTTTCAATGATTATCATATACCGCTTTCTATTTTATTATGGTAAATAAAATTTACTCACTTTTAGCACCAAGATGAAATGCTTCCATTCTAAGACACAGTCATCAGATTATATTATACATCGTGTTATCACAATTGTCTTACCTACATTTTGCATTCTGCGAAATAGCCATAATACATTATTTGATGCGCTTTGCAAGTAACTGTTTTTCTTCTCATTTGCTTAGCTTTCATATACGTTGAAACCCAGAGTATGAATCTAATACATAATTTATACCTTATAATACCACATTAATGCTATTTCTAGTGTATGCATATGGATTTAGTACATACATGTGTTTCATTTATTCGTATCAGTTTTAATAAATTAAATGACATTTTATTAGCCCCTGAAAAATGTGTTTACTAAATAATCGTTTTTTTAACCCTTTCAGCCTGTTATTAATCCCTTCATTTCAAGATATTTTGCGTCCATTCCAAGACAAAGTCTTCAGTATATTAAACTTGACGTACAAAGATCAAGATTAGCTGTGGACCATTAGAGGAGGGTATAACCAAATGGTTGAAGGCACCGAAGTCAAATAACTGGACAGCGCCGACAACAACTGTGTTAAATCAATATTTCTGGCTCATCTTGGACATATATAACCGGTCAGTTAGATGCTGACTGGATATAGGTTAGCAGACATCAGACAGAAAACAATATAAAGCAGACAGATAGAATGTATTCAAACAATAGTTTGTGTGTTAAGTTTGATGACAAACACTCAATTATTTTCCATCGTTTGTAAGAGTGAGATAAGGAGACGTTATTAGCACTACCATATTCAAGATTTTTGCAAATGATATACCGAGGTTTGTATTTGGTAATACTGATCCTGCTTCACGAAACGGGACACAAGTTAACTGTCTACTATATGCTGTTTGTGTTGTGTTTTGCAGTTGTTTTTACGGTTAAAAGAATGTCTTTAGTCCTTGTTATAATTGCGTAAAGCTTGGTGCCATGGTATAAGTGTAGACAAGATAAAGGCACTTATTTTTAACAAGGGGGGAAACTGAGGTAAGAAAAAAACCCGTTTGATGATATAGACTTAAAATATGTTCCGCATTATCGTCACCTGGATAAAGTTTACCCAGCCAGCGGTGGTTTAAGGCATGTCGTTCATGAAATATATCAAGAACCTTCAAAAGCTTCATTTAAATCGCCTACATTAACAGCTTCTGCTGATCCAAGTATTCGTACTAGTATTAACTTGTTTGTTTATCTTTTCAAACCGATAGTTTTATATGTATCTGGGATATGAGATAGTTTTAGGACAAATACAGCTAGATGTAAGAAATAAGATGGCTTTCTACTTGAAGATATTTTTAGCGGCAATATAGCTGACAAATCTCAAATTAAATTTCCGAACCATATATATGTTGTTAATAAGTATACATGAAATCTTGCAGTTTTGTCACAAACTGGCAGGTATCCTTTTTTCTTTTCCATTGCTTCATCTGTTATCAAATATTTAAAACAGACTAGAAAACTGCAATACCGGACTGCTGCACGAAGCATATATTGTCTCAAAACCCATACACTTAAAGGGCGTTCAAAATGGTATTCGTGAGTTGCTTTCATTTCAAAAGAATTGCATTTAGATATATCATGTCAAAGAAACATGACTTCACTACACTTGGTTCAAGTGGTTAAATTTCGTCAATAAAAGAGTTCGTAAATAGCTGGGATAGACCAAAAGAAAAAGGTATTGACATAAGAGAAATATATACATATATCAGCTTTTAAAGCAAATTTAGAATGAAGAAATATCTGTCTCTTGATTCATTATATTTGCGAGATACGGCTCAGTGCTCACCAATTAACAGCTGTGTCATGCAGTTACAACAAAAGCGTCTAAATCGAGAAGACAGTTTATGTAAGAAATGCAGTTTTGGGAAAGTAGAAAATGAGATTCAATTTTTTGTTTGAATTGTGGATATGATGATAAAAGTAAGAAACATCTTAATGATGCAGAAATTTTAAATTGTAATTTCAGCCAGCAGTGTAATCAACAAAAAAATGCAGGGTTTATTTATACATGTAGGTATGAAAATAATCCATTGTTTGTCTTCAATTACACATGCATATTTTTAGATAAGGAATTCAAAGAGCCATGAGTAATGCCATTCTGTATGAAAAAGATCATATCTGAGATCGTTTTATATTATGAGAAATAACCATTTATAAAAATAGTCATCTCTATATTTCATATCAACCTGGAACATTTGATTACTTAAATATCCACGTCTTTACATATTTGATGCGTTGTGAATGTATGTTTATTATAAATGAAAAATATTCACCAATATATCTGCTATGTGAATGTTGCTGATTTTAAGCTCGAAAGGGCCCATAACTGAATGAATAAACTATAAGATTGGACGATTTGTTATCAACGTTTTGCAAATAGAGACTAAACTGCGGTAAAAGCCAAACATATTTATCCAAGTAATATAATAGATGGTACAGTCGGTGAACTGATGTATTTTGCAAACATAAAATTTTACAATGAGATGAAAATATCCTATTGCTAAGTTGTATGTTTAATTTACATCTGAAGCATATAGCTTCTGCAGCAATCAAAAAGTCTAACAGTACCAGAAGCTGGTCGGTCAATGACAGCTACTAATGATTAAAAAATCAAGGAATGGCCAATAAGCAATGCTTATTAGATTTCCACACAAGGACAAAAACGTTACGGACGGCGAACAGTCTGATGGACAAAGTAGAAGTAGTATACCCTCACCCAGCAATCACAGTTTGTAGGGTAAAATAATGAAAGATTACTGTACACTTATTGCGGTATGAACGTATGTAAATGTTTCTTTAATTGCCTTGTGGCAACAATCCATTACGAACTATTTTGCAAAGTTTCGGAACTTTTGTACCGACTATCAAACCAATTAATACGCAAAAATAAACTTTTTTTTACACTTTATTCACTTCATTACATGGTAGTGGCGTCGCACAGCTCTCAAAGGCCATTCCAAACAGTGCTTCTTTATACGTCCACGTTTTACGAGATTATAACAAGATTTATCATTGTATATTCATTTGAAGTCTGCCTTATGTAGTTGTTACGACCTAGCACTCCTATCTTCTATAACCTGCCTTCGCAGATTTCGCATAGATTGGAGGTATATAATAAATCCCTTGCAAATGCGTCAGGGAGTCGACTCTTTGGCTCAGTGGTTAGAGGATTGGTTTTTATTCGGCCAGACCGGGTTCGAATCCCACGACAGGCGGAATTTTTTTCAGCTATGCTTCATTCCTTTGTTACGACTTTCATGTCGTAAGATAGGGGCTCGTCCGGGATTGAACTTTATTAAATGGCTTTGCGTCATCATAAAAGATGACTTCCTTGAAATGGGGGAGTATTAAGACCTAGCATTCCTATCTTCTATAATTTGCCTTTGCAGATTTCGCATAGTTTGTAGGTATATATTCATTCTCTGACAACTGCGTCAGTGAGTCGAATCTTTGGCTCAGTGGTTAGAGCATTTGATTTTTATCCGGACAGATCGGGTTCGAATCTCACGGCAGGCGGGATTTTTTTTAGTTATGCTTCAATACTTTGTTACGACTTTCATGTCGTTAGATAGTTTCAAAATATTCATGATTAATCATTCCTCCAACATCACTTTTTAATTGTAAAAGTTCTGGTTTTGTTTTGTTGTGTATTTCTAAAGGACCCCTGACTTCAGATTTTATGGTCACGCTGCGATTATGAAGCTCTGGAAATCATGACTGAAGCACAATGGTAGTTTCAACAGGTTCAATATCAAATTACCATAAACGTTTATCTTTTTTGATAAAATACATAAGTGGCATCTGCAGTGTTTATGATACTGCTTCAAATTTCCATCAGTTGTGGCCCATTATCTTGTTGACATATATAACTAGGCGCAGATCCGTCTGCATAGTATATAGATAAAAAAACTGTGCTTGTATATAGTGCATGTCAATAGGACGCATACTAATAGAAATGATTGCGTTTCGTTTCACAAAAAAATATATCATTTTCTTGTTCAATATATTTGTAGATCAGCACCAGACACCGATATACTGTCTGTGCGCGCATGACAGGTTTTTTCTCTTAGAAAGAAAGTTGCAAAAAATTCATGCTCAGCTGATAATTCTACCAGATCTTTTATGGCTACTGCCAACTCTCGCAAGTAATGACTCTGTTCACAACAGGTGGTATTACCTGATTTCCCTAGGGTCTAGTTTTCTCTGATAACACTGGTTCCCAGCACTGTAATATATAGTCTTATAATCTTTATCTTTTAAACACTGAAAGCCATTTAAAACGTGTAATTTGATTTTTGTTTTTACACAAATGTAGATTTTGGAAACTATTTTGAGCTATTATATAGTGTTTTATATTTAAGAATTCTGTATCTGGTTTTCTAGCTAACTGTCTTATCATTGTACTTAACTAATTGCATAACAGAACATCATTTTATTGGCATCTGGGCAGAGTTTTATGGTCTCAGTCATCAAACTCGTATGGATATACAATACCCCACTAACCCGACTTCGATATAGTATTACTTGGGAAGGTGGGGGTCAAATTTTCTAAGAGAAAAAAAAAAGGCATGAGTATAATATTTTACCTAACTGCCTGATAGCCGCATTACTTAGTTTGACCATTTCCGGATAGAGATATCGCATCTTTTTCCCGGATTCATCTCGCCAACCTTTCCATGCTTGCAATAGTTCGTCATAATCTCGGGATTTCGCCAATAACTCCGTCAAACCTGAAAATTTATAAATAAGCCCACAGTAAACGGTTTAATCATTTGATGAAAGAGACAAGTTCATAGTTAATTTAACATATACAGACACATAAAGAATCCATTGTGATAAAGAAAACACTGGTGAACTTTAGGCTTACCAATTAGAAGTTGATCACTTTTCGTTTACACGTTACATTAATTCTCTGAGTTTGACGATTTGTCAGAGGTTTGGACTTACTTAATGAGGTCATTTAGTTACATGATGACATCTTCGCTGGTATATGAAAACGCTAAATACCCATACCAGTGTAAAAGGAGAATAACAAAATGACAAGCCGCAGCCAATACCAGACACGAACCCACCGGCGTCAGAACCACATAACCTACGAAATCATTTTATTATATACAAAGTAATGAAATATAGAGAATTATTAATGAAATAAAATGCATATTTCGAAAAAGTTATATTTTCACTAGTGAAAATATAAAACTTATATTTTCACTCCTCTGAGCAGCGGAACTACTTTTTTTCTTATTTACATTAATGGTCAAAGGGGAGCAACTCAAATTTTGCAAGATTTGCAAGATTTGCATCTCTTCTATCGAAAGTGATGTATATAATAAAAAGAAAATTCAAATGTTTGTCGTGAATATGACTTTTATTTCATCGAGTGAATGAAAAAATGTATATTTTATGAGTGCCTATACATTTTTTCACTTCACTCGATGAAATTAAAGTCATATTCACTCCAAACATTTGAATATCCTCTATGTATAACATATTTTGTATGGCATGATAAGGAAACGTATCATACATCTAAAATGTCTTCTTCTTCGTACAGCAAGTGATTTAATACTAAACAAAGTAAACGGGTTCAAGCTTATCGCCTATCTGAAATAGTAGGTCCCAAGGACGGAAATCTCAGATACTAACATACAGCAGGACTAGAATCCAGTGTATCGTGGGACGGGATCAGCTAGTCCAACGTTGGCTGATTTCCAATTACCTAGAATGCAATTTATCATTACGAAAATATGCCTATTCAAATATACTGAAAATTTTACCACCACAAAATGAAAATTTTCAGATAAAAAAATTCTGATATTTTTTCAAATTTCTC
This sequence comes from Anodontia alba, assembly GCA_964016985.1. Lineage (NCBI taxonomy): Eukaryota > Metazoa > Mollusca > Bivalvia > Lucinida > Lucinidae > Anodontia > Anodontia alba. The sequence continues at coordinate 90,260,731 of OZ024831.1, forward strand.
CTCAAAACATAGACTGTGGGTACTCGTAAGAACCGCCTCGACGAGGCGGTTCTAACGAGTACCCACAATCTATGTTTTAAGCAGAAATAAAAAAAAATAATATTTACCCCTGTAAACCCCAGTTTTGCTTTATAAAAAGGGAGTCAGAATTATATAGGCAAGTTTTCGTGATGTACTACAACGCATTGCAGGTACAACCATAAGTATGTAGTAGTACAGGATATGAGACCGTTTTGATGCTGTAATCTTTTTTTGGTAAAAGGTGTATTTTTTTCAAGTATTGAAAGAGAGTAGAATTACGACGCGAGATAATTGTCACCTCTTCTTGACCAGATGGATCGGGCAATTATATGTGCTCTTATACATAAGGGAAAATAGGTTCTTACAGAAGAACATAGTCATATTAAGTTCGTGAGTGTTTTGTAAGTGTCCCGTTTAGGGAAAAGGCACTTGCAGTGCTAGTGCATTAGGTAAACATGTACATAAAAGTGTGGTTTGACATGCATTATAAATCAGTGTTTACGCGACACAGTAGTTTGCATGACTGGTGCCTACACACGATGACTGCTTATTTGCTTAATTAACTTGATTAATTGTTTTCACTACACATTAATATTTGGAAATGAAAGTCATTATACCTGGATCCAGTTTGAGACATCTGTCAGAAGATAAACAAACTTTGGCTTTACTGTATATAGATTCCATCTGAGATTGAACATTAGCCAGCTGTTTCAAAGATTTCAGAAAATACATTTACAATATGTGTTGACCGAAAATAAGGTATAATCGTATCACATGAACGTTGACATGATAATTGTTATATTTGCATTATCGTAGGCAAAAATCAAAGGAAACGAAACTTGAAGTAAATAGCTGACAGTTATGATATGTATAGTGGTAGACCGATTGTATTTCTTTTCTTATAAAGCAAGTTCACAAGTTATTTAAATACTGGTTTTGCTGTTCAACCTTTGCGTATGTGCTGTGTATTTAATATAGAAAAGAACAGAAAAGCTCTGAAACATACACTATGAGGAAATTAAAACTTTAATTACATAAGATAAAAAGATGGACGTTTCTCCTACACCTCTAATTGTAAGTGAATATTGCTGTTTGTTTTCTTTGTGTCTGATATTAGTTTTAATTTTGCCAATTCATAATAAGTTAAGAACAAGATTTGTCAAGTAAAATTAATTTGGGACATCGTGTGCAACCAATACTTTCAGTATTGATAGTAAAATGGGACAAGTTAATTTTCTATTTCATTTTCAAATCGTTATGATATAAAGAAGGAAAAAAGAAGTATACATTGATGAATTAATTATAACTAAAATGAATATTGACTAAATTACATCGCTTAATTTCTTCTTATCATCCAAGGCACTGGTACCTATGTCAGTAAGGAATCTGAACTGCCTCTTTATCGATCCGTCCTCAAACAGTTGCCACTGAAACCGTGACGCATTCTTCACTACTTCTTTTTCAAATGCAGCAAGCTTCAAAGACTCGTTGTTCTGCAGAAAAATGACAACGAACTATACCCTTCTTCTCGTATCAGTAAAATGTCTAGTTTATTTGAGAAAGTGTGTTAGAATATTTCATCACGAAAACACGCCTATACAATTTTGACCCCCTTAAACCCTACTTTTATATAAGATAACTGGGGTTTACAGAGGTATACATTATTTTTGTAATATTGCTTAAAACATAGATTGTGGATACTCTATGTTTTGAGCAGAAATATGAAAAAAAAAAATTTAACTGATTTTTTTCCTATTTTTGATTGTAAAATTTACAATATATTTGAATAGGCGTGTTTCCGTAATGATATAAAAAAAAAAGCGGGGATGACTGAAACAAATAAGAGACAATCTCATCTATTAAGAAAACATGCTTAATCTGGAATCACCCAAGAAATAAGTGTATTTAATAAATAAATTCACAATGATGAAACAAACGGCTCGTGTATAATTATCTTTAGCTCTGACTGCTTATGTATTTGGGGATGGTCATGACTTTATCCTTTTTTTTCAGCACACTAATTTAAGTTATATTTAATTATACTGTGATAGTTTACCGCTTGAGTTTGGTAGCCAGGAGCCTTTATCGGACTGAATTATCAATTATATTATCTAAAACATTATAACACTGTGCGAAGATTTGATACCAATAAAGTCGGTTGTAACCGGTAGAGCTTATTGCTGACCGTTCTAAGGCGGTTCTGGTATTGTCTGTTCTTTGTATGGCCTTGCGACTTTTTGCATGTTTTCCCTTCTGTTTGTTGCATTAGTGTTGTGTTAAGTGGAGCCTACCTAGTATTGCAATTGCCTTCTTAGAGTGCTTTTCTTTGGTCTGAGATTTCTGTATAGACTGTCATGGTTTGTTTGCTCATCCTCTTTTTCTCGAACTATTTGATACTATGTTTTGTAACACGGACATGGATATAAACTCATCAAATAATGTCTTATGATGGCTGTGTTCATGAAATGATAAAATAAATCATTTTCCCTACACATAAAATATCTAAGGTCTTTTTACTCTACAAGGTAAGGTTCTTATAATAATTTACCCTCTTCCATTCTGTTTCTTGTTTGATATTTGTTGCGTAGTTCCAATCTGCCTCAGTGGATCGGCTGAAGGCGTCCTCTGCCATTACTTCATATTCATCTAACCACTGTTTCGCTTCATCCGCTATAGTCATGTGAGTACAATCGTTTGACCAATCATGTCCCTCTGTACCAACGCGTTTCTCAAGCCATTCTTTTAACGGTTTGAAATATTCTTTCAATGGACCAACATCCATCTTATCTGTGCCTGTCATAGCTTTGAGAGCAACTTGCCAGGGCTCAGAAGACCCAAGTTGAAGAAGACTCCTTTACAAAATTATAATAAAATACCTAAGGTTCCAAGTACATGTATATGATAGCTAAAAACGTCAAACAAGTACTAAACATTTCGGTTTCTAGTAATAGTTTGTTCTTTAACAGGAATATCTAAAACTGCTAGTCAGGAGAGTTAGGACGAAGTTGTAACATACAATAGTAAATATAAAATAAAGCACTGTCAGCAGAAAATACAGTGTTGTAATATAACTAAACTAGACAGGAAAATATGAAATACCTACCTCATTTTGTTTCCGGCTTCCTTGGACTTGTATATATCGCATTTGTGTAAGGGACCGGTTTGATTAGCAGCCTGACATAAGGCTTTGTGGAACTGAAACTGTACAACGAAGCTTACAAAATATCTGAAAAAAGAAAACAAAACAAGTTATATTATAGCAAACTGTTTAAATGCTTATAGTTGCCCCAGTGACTATGTGGTTTTCTGCGAAGTGATACACTTTTAGAAAATAAAACTTTAAATGTATAATACGTATTGCACTGCTTATTCATTTTATTGAAACAGCTGGATTTTAAACTGGTCATACAGGTACTCTAATGTTCGGATGTGAAGTCAGTCAAGTTTAATGCACTCAAAAATATAAGTGAATATACTCAGGAAATGCCAAAATCACCACGCACAACCTTCCTGATACTAAAAGAAAGAGAGATGAGGAACAACTGATGTCACATTTAAAACCACAAACTAATGAACAAATCAAATCTGCCAATGGGGTACCGCCTTAGAATGGTCAACACGAAAAATCGACAGCAATAAATGGACAAGCAAGTTTTACTTAAGCGAAAGCTACCCTTAATTGTAATGCAGCCCCAAATTACAAACATATGATCGGTACGCATACGGGTACCTCCACCTCGTCAGTGAAACAGCAAAGGGAAAAAAACATATAATCACAAACACTGTGATGAAACAGAGCAATAGGCTTAATGGAGTTCCAGCCAGGTCTCCCTCTCTCTCTCTCTCTCTCTGTGTCTCTCTCTCTCTCTCACACACACACACACAAAAAAGACCATGATGGGTCTGACCACATACATTGAAGGCAAGTGTCGACCCTCTGAAACAAAGAGACTTTCATTTAGTCTAGTTTCGGTCACTTATGCCTCATCAGTGATACTCAAATGATTTTTCAAAAATTCCGGAATTGGCTCAATGATCTCAAATTACCCGCAAACATACACTAAAATATAGTGAAAAGCCGCCAAACGTAACTAATGCGAGCTGTTGTAAAGAAAATATATTCTCCCACCTTTGCCTATATGAGATAGGCGTTTTGTCCATGTGAGGAACTTCTATCACACACGAGGCAAGCCTCGTCCCTGGTTGAAATTCCCTCCCCCTCCCCTACCCCGGGTGAGATTTTCCTATCCTTAATTGCCACTAATGATGGATTCTTTTATCCAATAAGGCAGGAACATTGAGAGCAATAAACGTACTCGCAAAACTGAAAATAGCGGAAGTGTCAAGTGACACAACACACAGTTACAGTAACAGACAGACATGAACAAACAAAGAAGAAATGCAAAAGGTAGCCTTATTCGGTGCCCCAAAATAACGCAAAAATGTATTTCTTTTCTCCTCCGTTGTGATAAATTTGCTCATTTTTGGACTGTTTTTTTAAAAATATCCATCCTTTAAAATAGCAATATCCGGGTGGGCAGTTGGGCGGGTGGACGGGAGTCGTCCCAGGTTAAACAAAGGGTTAACCTTTTTAAAAACCCGTCCATAATGCCGTTAGGCGTGTTTCTTGTTTATATGTAAACTAGAATTTCGCATAAAAAGCTGCTAGGTGCCTGAGGGATGTTGCAACTTTTTCATTTTACTTCATGAACAAAAACAGTCAAAATGGGGTTGTTTGTTTCTGTTTTTGATTTTTCTGTATGTACAAGAGAACCCGTCCAGATTTCACAATCCATTCACCTATTGCAGACATTTTGATTATGCTGAATAATTATGCAGCATGTTTTCTATAATTGTAGCTCAGTGGTTTTCCGTGCGGAACACTGAGACACTCTATTTTGTATTGTGTATACAATGACATCCACTCTCCTGATGACTTCAGATGGTAAGTTAAACAAATATTCTTATTTGGATACCTTATATACGGAACATTAGCAGGAATGTGATACTTCGCTCCAGGGTCAAAATCATCTTCGTCTCGCTGGACTGGTGGCGATATACCTTGGTATTTACATCTGTCAATAAATACGATAAAATAAAGATCGAAATAAACGTCTACTTAGGTTATATCATAACTGAACAGGACGCTCATGTATTGTAAGGAAATACAACGTCAGCTAGCGGTATACTACCACAGAAATTACGAGACATTTTCCTTTCATCGTAATACCCCAAGCGGCGTGCATGGAAATTAGGTACGTATACTAGCATAAATGCTTTAGAACAAAGAAACGTAAATTGCTAAAAAAATTTTACAAAACATATTGTTAGAAATGTCATGGGGTGAGGAGGTTTACCCGGAACATGCCGTATAGATTTGGTAAGTAATATTGTCTTTATGAGTAATATTTATGATAACATAAAAATACCAAGCGTCCTTACAATAAACGCCACTTACACATTACGATTCTGGTGTCGGTGTATGAAAGTTTGGCGCTTTTGGCTTGAAATATAAACAAACGGCTATTGTTTAACGGCGACTGGAGAAAAAGTAAATCGCGACGTCATTATACGTTTTTAGTTTAGGACAGAACTGAACAAAAGAAAGAACCACAATGTCAGAAAAAATGACAGACACGTTCTCCCAGCGAATATTCAGACCAGTCTACGTATACATACTGCCCGATCAGAATCTTCCATTACGAAAACACGCCTATTCAAATATATTGTGAATTTTACCACCAAAAAAGAAAAAAAAGGAAAACTTTCGGATAAAAATTCTAGTAGTTTTCATATTTCTGCTCAAAGTATAGATTATGGGTACTTGTTAGAATCACCTCAGCGAGGCGGTTCTAACGAGTATCCACAATCAATTTTTCTGAGCAGAAATAAGAAAATTAAAGTATACCCTTTTAAACCCCAGTTTTATTGTATAAAAGTGGGGTTTAAGGAGGTCAAAACTATACAGGCGTGTTTTCGTAATGACTGGGTGCATTTTGGATAGCCAATGATAAAAAAAAGGTTTCTTCATGCGGACAACGAAGACTGATCGAACTGCAAATACAGAGCACCGCTTCATCCAGTGAACCCGTGCACAATAAACTCATTGTATGTTTGGTATTATTGTAGGTGTCCCGTGATTCAGAGCTTTCTAATAAAATTTCAGGTTAGACGGAAGGATAAGCTGTCTGACGGACAGATGGGAGATAAATCGAAAGTATCCTAAGCCACCTAACGATAGGAGATCAGTAAAGGGTTTTCCTACTCGGAAACTGCTATATATAAGACATGGACTTCGTATCGATGCACCTGTGTGGGGTACTAAATTCTTGGAACGCGCCACGCGAAACATGCACAAAAAAGCACAGATTCAGATAACCCTGCGCATATGTAGAGTATCATACAGGCATTTGCTCTCATGTATTCTGTAGTATCCTATGATTCTGTTTGCGGACAGTGTAGGCCCTGATCAGACTACGTGGAAGCGCAGGCTGATCTGGGGCTTCGCTGTTCACATACGCTCGGACACACATTTTCGTATTGCGTGGCCAATATTATTGGATTGAAAATATCTCAGTACTTGATACATTATTTTTTTCTTGCATTTCACTCTGAATTCCAGAGTGCATGGGTATGACTGATTAAAATAATGTCTTCTGTGGCATTATAACAAGAACAGCTCAGCAGTTTATCTCCTCTTGCTCAGTTACCAAATATACCAGAACCCTTAAGTGAAGCATGTTTGTTAGTGTTAATATAAGGTGATTGAATACACATTCAAGGGCGACGAATCTTTCTAAACTGTTTTGTACCCTTCTCAGAAGGGGACTATGTTATAATGAAAGCATGTGAGAGAACATTCTTTCCTTATAGAGAAAAATGTTTTCAGAAGGTGATTGGTATACAGGAAAGAAAACAAGATGTCATTTTTATCATTTGTTGTCTAAGACTTATTGTTCTGGTTAAGATTGATTTGGTTAGCTTCTTGCCTGGGTGACACGTCGTTTTCCTTTCTATATCCATTTGTTTTTCCTATTCTGTAAACATACTCCCCATAATAAGAAAACGACACGTTTTTAATACTCTAATATATCTATTTGTAAAAAAATAAGATTAATGAACAAAAGTAAGAAAATAATATAATAAAGCTCTTTAATATCAATAACATAGCCGGAGATAGGGAAGTATTGAACAGCTTCAAACAATTTTCTGGTAGTATCTTTAGCCTGTCCCTTAGTTTTTTTTCTCAGTCTACAAAAAAAAAAATCATGTCATGAATATTGCTACCCTTGTGAAATGGTAGCTAAACCTCCTGGTACACCAATTACCCGTAAGCATTATTTCTGTTAGTATTACTGCGTGTGGACAATTACCATTCCTCCCGTATACTAACAAAGTATGATGAAAACAGGCAGACGGTTTTTTTATCGCATATGCAGACTGCATTTAGAAATGTCATAACTAGCGGGACATTAACGATTTGCACTCAGGGTGACAATTTCAGCAGACGATAGTTTAAAATATCTTATTCTTTCCAGAAAACAGGTTGCGGCATTTCATGGAAATAAACTCCATCTGAGACAATTTGCATGGAATGTCAAACCTCTGGATTGGTCTATTCCGTCTGCAAATGTGCGATAAACCATCTGTATGTTTGTGACTTACCCATGTCGACATTTCTGCAAGTTTGCTCTAAAAGGGCAATATGGCGATACGTCAAAGCAAAACTAAAATAGAGCTGGTGTTTATGAAACACTATGCCCCCAACTTCTGAACCCTAATACTGCTTGTCCCTAGGAGTTTTTTAAGATATCTTGCTTACAAGGTTTAAATGCTGAATTTTTCAAAGGGTCATTAGAAAAATCAGATTTTTTAAAACGTTCATCAGGTTATCTACTCATCATTCCCTATCAGTCTATCAAGTTTCAAGGCAATAATCTAAATAGCTCAAATGGCCATGAGATAAAAAAAAAATCGGAATCTTTTTTGAAGTTAATCAAGTCGTCAAGTCATCATCCTGTATCAGCCTATCGGGTTTCAAGGCAATAGCTTTAGCAGTTTTCGAAATTATGCTTAGATATCTTGCTTACAAGGTTAAAATGCCTATCTTGCTGACAAGGTTAAAATGCCGAAATTTTCAAAGGGCTATAACTAAACAGAAATCGGAGGTCTTTAAAAAGTTAATTAGGTCATTTAATCATCATCTCCTATCAGCATCATAAGTTTCATCATAATAGCTCGAAAAGATTTAGAGATATCGTGTTTACAAGATTTCATTGCAGTTGTTTTTCAGACAGGCATAATTCAAAATAAGGGCATAACCCTGATAAGAAAAAAGTACGGGTCAACTATTTTTTTAATGAGGAATCTATATATGAAATTTCAAAAATCTAGCTTGAACGGTTCAAAAATTATTCTATGCACAAAAAAGCGTGACTAACGGACAGACGGACGAACGAACGGATAAGATCAAAGAAATATGCCCTACCAACTTCCTTTGAAGGTGCGGGCATAATGAGTGACACTTGATAAGAAAATGTACTAAAATGTATCAAACTATACACACCAATTCATGGAATGTTTAACATCCTTCAAATTATGGTGGGTAATAAGCTTGATGATGTCAAACAAAGATATGCATTCTCAATTGAATGCGTGAACATGATACCGATAGGAAAATAATCATGGTAAACATTCTGACAAGACAGAAAATACGGAACGGCGCTTGCAGGTCTGGCGGATTGCTTTCCGTTTACTCGATGCATGCCTAACGTATATTCGGGATGGTCACCTACATATAAGCTAAGAATTGGAGCTTAATTAAGTAAGAAATTACAATTTCTAATAAGGTAAGCACTTCTGTTAGGTCTTGATACTAAAGTTGAGTGCTGATAAAGCTTACCTTAAGTCCCACCATTTCTGATTATACTTTTCTGGTGGCGTCTCTCCACTGAATACGCTCCATCGCCACTGGTCTATGAGGTAACCAAATGGTAGGAAGGCTATTTTTTCTAATGCCATTTTCATTAGAAAATTTATTTCATTTTCTGGAATGAACACATAAAGTCAACACTAGTGTCTTTCATTCGACATTTCAAATACTGTACTAGCATGACAAATATTACTTCTACTATTACTGCATCGACTACTACTACTACTTCTACTACTACTTCTACTATTATAACTACTACTAATGCTACAATTACTTATATTACTTCTCAATAAAACGAGGACGGAAGGTCGACGAGGCGAGGCGGTTCTAACGAGTACCCACAATCTATGTTTTTGAGCAAAATAAGAAAAATAATATATACCCCTGTAAACCCCAGTTTTACTACATAAAATTGGGGTTTAAGGGGGTCAAAATTATATAGGCATGTTTTCGTGATGCGAAATCGCAAACGTTGTCTCCAGGAAAAACATTGCAGAATCTCTATTAAGTGTATCCAGTCCCCTTAAAAAGATGTCCCAAGATTTGTACATACCAATATCTTATATTTCCGGCCTTCTCACATGCCAGTGTAATAGGCACATGTGGTTGTTTCTCTTTACTTATACAATTAAATAGACAAGTTCAGCAGACAAACTGTGACATTTTTTCTTATTTTCATTGACAGCCCATGCTAATTGTCAGTAGAAGACAATTTGCATCGAATGTCCATCTCTTTTTTCTGGGACAAATAAAATAATAATAATAAAAAAAACACTAGTATATCATTATGCCGTCTGTTGATTTTTTTCTTAGCATGTTGAGCTTTACCTGGGTCTACCAAGATATGTACATACCATTACCTATCGTTTAAGGTCTTCCCATCTATTTTTCAACAGGCAAATATTGTTGTTTTCATTAACCCATTTAGACTGAATGAACTCTCCCACACTATTTGGTAGATTCTTATTTCTATTTTAGATATGCCAGCCTTTTTTATTTAGATATTCATAGAGAAAAATGGTTGAACTGTTTGCAAACGTTCTGCGGCGTCGGATCTGGGTCTACACTGTTTGACAGTTACCATTTTAGGGGTCTATAGACTAAACCTTTAAATCATCATGGGCAAAATCCGCAGACGACAAACTGTCGATATGTTTCTAATTTTCACAGAAAATATGTTATTTTCATTCGACAAAGTCTATTTTCTGGTCAAAATATGAAAAAAAAAAACAACCCAAAATATCGTCTGCTGAAATGTTTACGAAGCATGGTAAGCGTTCAAAACGTTTCCGTTACTGTGATTTTTTTTTGAAAGTCATTTAAACTTATTCAAAACATGTCACAAAGACATAAACGTAATAAAAAGACAACGTGACAAACCGTATGAATTGGTGTCTTCATCAAGTAGACCGATAGCATGGAGATGTTTCGGTGTGGAAACAGAAAGCGCCATGACATCACCAATTGCCTCATGAAATCCTGTATTGTAAAAAAATTCAGTGTGTGCAAAAAGTGAATGACTTTAAAAATCTTTTACTATATTTGTCGAATCTGCATTACTATAATTGAGCTCTCAGTTATCATGGTATGATTACATAAACAAAACTATTCAATCAATGGACAGCTCGCCGGACTGCAAAAGGCTCTACTCATACTGCATACGTACACAGGCCCAGTAGTATCGTCTCATTACGAAAACGCTTATTAAAATATATAGAAAAATCAACTTCAAAAACTAAACAAAAAGTCAGATATAAAAACAAAACAGATTTTTTGTCATATTTCCGCTCAAAACACAGATTGTGGGTACTTGTTAGAACCGGCTCGGCTAGGTGGTTCAAACGAGTACCCACAATGTATGTTTTTGAGCAAAAACAAGAAAAAATGTATACCCCTGTAAACCCCAGTTTTACTATATAAAAGTGGGTCTTAAGGGGGTCAAAATTATATATGTTTTCGTGTGTTTTTTTGTGTGTGTTTTTTTTTTTTTTTTTTTCTTTTTTTTTTTTTTTTTGCTTTGCTCATTAATAGGGCTTTTCACAAATTTAATCCAAACAGAGACTATCAATGGGTTACACATTGCACACTGCACTGTATTTTTATGGAGAAATTCTGGTAGCTTTAAAGATAAACACTTGTCAAACAATACACGTGAAAATTAATAGCCGATTAAGCTGGATATTATGCGGCAGACTGCATGCCTAGTTGTCAACCCAATCATTGTTGATGGCTATGCTTCACTCTTTAATTGCACGACGGCGGTTCGGGCCTCAGACTCAATGACGGCCTCCTCGTAAAACTTTAACCAGTGGGTTGGGGCTTGACGATATGTCTTTGGCTTGGCCCGCCGTGGTTCTACTATTGGATTTCATTTACTCTGGCATACAGTAGAATTAGCCATGAGTACTCGTCTTTGTTTATTATAGTGATTAATTTGATTTTTAATTTTTTCGCGGTGATGCATTGACTGAGTTGGGAGCCTTTATGCGAACCGAATTTTTATGTATTTCTGTATGAAGAGTAGCATCGGGACCCAGGGTGAAGTTAGCTAGCTGTAAGTGTGCTTTGGACCCCCCGGTGGTTTGCTCTACCGACCGGTCTAAGGCGGTGGTCCCGGTGTTAGTCTTATTCTTTGTTGCTTTGTGGTTTATTCTACGAGGCGATTTGTTGTATGTCTTGCCGTGTGTCATTTTGTTCTTGTGTATTACAGTCCTTTTAGTATTGCGATTACCTTGCTTGGGGAAGAGAGAGCTAATCTTAGTGCTTTTCGTACGTTTGTTCGGTTTTTGCTTGTTTAGATTTGTCGGTTTCCTCTTCCTCTTGGGGTCTGGGAAGGGCTGCGGTTTGTGATTGTGGCACTCCCTGGACTTTTCTCTTACCCTTTTTGCAGTTTGAAAGAAAATATGAAATTCATTTAAATAAATAAAATTTTGGCTTTGAAAAAAAAAAGGTATGAGAAAAGTCCAGGGAGTACCACAATCACAAACCGCAGCTCTTCCCAGATACCAAGAGGAATTTCAAATTCTTGAAAACACTAACATGGGAGCCGCAATTTCTGTAAGTGACATTATAACACAATTAAATATGCAAACCTCTGTTGCTTTGTGGTGTATTCTGCGAGGTTTTTTTTTGCTTTGCTCATTAATAGGGCTTTTCACAAATTTAATCCAAACAGAGACTATCAATGGGTTACACGTTGCACGTGAGTACTAGTCTTTACTTCTTATAGTGATAAATTTGATTTTTATGTTTTCGCTTTGATGCATTGACTGAGTTGGGAGCCTTTATGCGAACCGATTTTTTTTTATGTATTTCTGTATTAAGGGTAGCAACGGGACCCAGGGTGAAGTAGGCTAGTTACAAAAGTGCTTTAAACCCCCGGTGGTTTACTCTACTAACCGTTATAAGGCGGTCGTCCCAGTGTTAGTCTTTCTTTTTGTTGCTTTGTGGTATATTCTACCAAATGATTTGTTTTATGTCTTACCTTGTGTTATTTTGTTCTTGTGTTTTCAGCCATTTTAGCATTGCGATTACCTCGCTTGGAGAAGAAAGAGCTAATCTTAGTGCTTTTCGTTCGTTTGTTCGTTTTGCGTTTGTTTGCTTTTGTCGGTTTTCTCTTCCTTTTGGTGTCTGGGTAGGGCTGCGTTTTGTGATTGTAGCACTCCCTCGACTTTTCTCTTATCGTTTTTTTTTTTTTTTTTTTTTTTTTTTTGTGATTGTTGCACTCCCTGGAATTTTCTGTTATTTTATTTTTAAATAAATCACATCTTAAACAATATTCAACTGAAATGTACATTTGAATGTCGTCATTTGGATATATACTGTCAAGTAGCTCTTCTAAGCAGCATATCCCTTTCAATAGGTACCTTTTATTTGAGTCTTTTAACTGAATGCTTATTAACCTTTCAAAACCGGAACAACCATGATAACAGGTTGACAACAATATCTGTCGTATTTCGTAGCCTATTTTGATTTTTTTTCTATTTTAAAGCTGAATATTTAAAGCATGTACACTATACATGGGACTTTCTGTTTAAGTCTGTTTTTTTTTTTTTTTTTTTTTCTTTTTTTTTTTTTTTTTTTTTGTTATTTTCACTCAGGGCTATGACCTCTTTAGTCTATTGAATGTGAAGTGTTGTGAAATTATAGAGGATATAATAAGCGAAATTTTGCACACAAACGTATTCGGACAGACAGGTCTGAGTAAAACAGTGTAGATGCAGAACGCATAATCTGATCAGAATCTACACTGTTTGTCTCCCATACAGTCTATCTATCAACATCTAGGGAAACGTTCGTTTCCTTTGTCTTATGCAACAATTTTTTAACTACGGAAACTACCGAATACCTGGGTTCGCTCCTTGTCGGAACACGACTGGTTGATCTTTATACTGGAGAAAATATTGGATATGCCCCATCTCATGATGTATAACAATAAGCTCTTCCATGTTTACTTCTGTGCACATCTTGATTCTGTTAAAAAAAGAAAAAAATAATGCTTAGTTTCTTTACTCTAAAGATTGGAACACCTTATCTCCTTATCATACTGTCTTTAAGGGTTAAATCCATTTTACTACCTGTTGTAAGCCTAACATTTGCTTGTTTCAGTGGATAAACAGTGTAGATTCCGCGGCGTATGATCTAAGTCTATACTGTCTGCTCAGTCTTTCTCCATATACTTAGGATTATTATGGTACTTTATATTCAGTGCACGTACATAAGAGAATATGTGTTTATGGTATGTTAAGTTGCGGGTTGAAAACAAGGTAAAAGTCCAGTGAACGCCACAATCCGCAAGCCTCAGCTCCTTCCAGACACCAAGAGACAGGAAACAGACAAAACCAAGCAAACGCAAATCAAACAAACGTACGAAAAGCACTAAGACAAGCTCTCGCTTCCCCAAGAAAGGTTATCGCAGTGCTCAAAAGACGAACATAAACACAAGAACAAAATAACACCAGGCAATACTAAAAACAAATCATCTCGTAGAATAAATCACAAAGCGTAGGACTAACTCTGGACCACCGCCTTAGAACGATCAGTAGAATAAACCACCGAGGATTTCAAGCACTTTAACAGCTAGCCAACTTGAGTCCCGATGCTACTATTAATACAGAAATACATAAAAAAATGGTTCGCATAAAGGCTCCCAACTCGGTCAATGCATCAAAGCGAAAACGTAAAAATCACATTAATCACTATGATAAACAAAGAAAAGTACTCACTACCGTGTGCCAGAGTAAATGAAACCAATAGCTGAACTACGGCAAGACCAGAATGTAGCATGTTTACAGGTAAAACTTTTGATTCAAGTAAGCAAAAACTGCGATCTCTTAGCTTCCAACCATTGATCTCGGCCCTTCGAGATAGGGCAATTGTACTCAGAACTTTCCATGGCACCTCGGAACACTAATCCTGACTATTACCCAGAGAGGAATAAAATAATCCATAATATCACCAATTGCGTCCGAACAATCATCGGCAGCTTAAGTCGCTGCTGCAATCAATACAACAGATTATCTGAGTACTTACACAGAACACAGAACTCTTTATGGATGCACAAGTATAAATGTCTGCCTTTTGTATGCCTGCTGTGTCTCGGCTCAGCTTCCGCCATCACGTTTATATATGTTTTGTTGAAAAAAAAATATCATTTTTTTTTTGTTTAGAAATGTTTTATCCAGAACAACGTTTTAAACAGGTGTGATAACATACAATAAAACATGCCTACCTAAAGTCCTTTTGATCAAAGAAGTCCCAAGCCGATGCATGGCAGACCATTGTAATGCCTTCTGGATTCACCATGATAGTTTTATTCCAGAATGACTCTGGCATTTCCGACAGTCCAAGGGACTTGAAGAAATCCTCTGCTGTTGTGAACATTCTCTGAACAGTATAGTTCTAAAAGTGAAAAGATCAGTACATGCACTTGTGCAGTCAAACTTGTCCAACACTGTTTTACTTATATAATCGTCAAAGCTAGTACACGAATCAATGTGTGAAAAATATACATTTGAACATGTGAGCGACGTTTCTGCGTTGGCCATCTGATGAGACAGGAAGCACTTACGGGGGTAGAATTAAGGGCCAAGAATGGTGAAGACCCCTCCCTCTAAAGGTTTGCTGATAACCGGGCAAAATCGGTAGTTTTGTTCCAGTTCCTCTTCATATTTTCGTTCCATTTTCGTTACAGTGCTGTTTAGTGATCTCATTTAGTGTCATTCAATCATTATCATGTGCCTTGGGAGGGATGTTGTCCCTGACTGAGGCATTTCCTGGGTATCTCATTGTTTATTTTCTGATCAAAATGTGTGGATATGCAGGCTGATATAAGTGTTGTACGAAGAATCATTCTCATTTTAAAGCTCACATAATGTAAGCTACCAGTATAAACATTGATCATAGTATGTGAATGATTCCACATCGTGATACGATGTGGAATCACTATCACTATGATTTTATTTTAAGAAATAATCATTTCTGAAAGTAAATATAGAGTCGTCAAGTTTGTCCTTGGACCACAACGTGATAAACCTGCGAGGAAGCGATTATTAATCACATTGTCGACTTAATGTTTCTTTAATTTAGTTAATTTTTCTCGGGTCAGAAATACTTGCTTCTCATGATTACGAATTTTCCTGCTTACACTCGTTGTCCAATACGGTGTTTAAATTTATTGCAAACCCAGTATTCAGCGCATGAATAAACACTGAAACATCTATAGTAACTTCAGTATGTTCCAATACTATATTTTGCTTTGCTCCGCTCATATGCAGCTGCATATACAGACAACAAATGCTCAAACCCAATTAATGCATATATATGCACAGCCTGTAGAAACATATAGATTTGAAACGGAAATTCAGCAAAATCGTTACGACGTCACAGATGAGCCAAAACGTCGCAGTGACATTGTTACCACGCCTCTACGATATTTTGCATTTGCTGGGAACTGCGCATACATATGCGCAGTCTGCATTTCCTCATATTGCCAAAGACACCAAGCCAGTTCTGAAAAAGGGCATACTCTTAACGGAAAACATTTTCTCCTTTGGGGAGAAAACTGTTTCCCTTACAGGTTTCTCTTTAGAGGAGACCATTTGGAAACAGTTTGGACGGAATTGCCCACCCTGAAAGTGTATCGATTCCGATTTATACAAGAGAAATTGTGTTACCTGTTTGATCATTTGAGGTGTCACATCTATCTCTTCCTGACCGCGGTATGGTTCTGCAATGTCATAGATGTTATTCCATTGCTGTGCCCACATGTTGCCTAGTTAAATATAAGCTGTAGTGATAAAGTTGGCGAAAAACGAAACGTTATCTTATAATCAATGCAAACAAAACAGCCAGATCATCATTATATAGTAGTCTACGCTTTCCATATACAACAAATACAAACAAATGTCGATTGTTACAAAATGGTGTAACTTTTGCGTAGATGTACTCTGTTATTTTTTTTTTTTTTTTTTTTTTTGTTTACATATATGTATATATATATTAACATTTTATATTTTGTCTGAAATAATGAAATCTGGTTTGAATAAAACAAGAAAACAAAACATCCGTTCTTTCTCGTACGCAAACAACAGAAATTCTGATCATCCTGTAAATAAGTACTTTTGATAGGTGCACTTTGCGTGAGCACTAAATCACATATGCATAAATGTTTTCACTGACCATAGCTTATTGGGCGATGTGCTAGCTCGGTAAACTATAGCAGTATATAGACCAGCTTTTGGTGTAGGGTCTAAATATTTTTTTTTTTTTCTGGTTTCCCTCTGTTGTACTTCTTTGTTTGTATTTCGATTCTTGCAGATAACCCGCTGTGCCTTTGACTTGTCTGTTCCTCGTCTCTTCTTCTTTCAGTATCTCAGGCAGAATGTGCTTCATGATTGTGGAGTTACCGAAATTATATAAGGCTCTATCACTGGTGCGACGGGTTGATAGAAAAATCCGTCCCAAGATTGACTGCGTAGCATCACGAGGCTTTTCATGTGACGCAAGACTGTGATCGCGAGGGGCGGATTCTTTTATCTAACCCTCACACATATGACAGAATCGTTTTCTTGCACACTTTCATTTCTGCAAGTAGTTTTTTTTAATAATGCAATCACTTCTTTGCTAACATCCGCCATATTGTGATAACATTACTGTCGTGTTTAATGACGTCATTACGTTCAGTAACGTAAACCCTAACGATGGCGTTTGTGACGTCCATTACAAACAGTGCCTATCAAACACGTGATGATTCTTGATTTTATATTACCATTGGCAGAATAACCTGGGAAGGATAAAAAATTCTATTCAAGGGTTACATTCAGGATTTCCTCATCTCGTATGCAAGAACATCATTTATATAATACTTGCTGATCAAACAGGGTTGGTTTTAGCATTGGATATAGTGAACAAGTTTCAAGAACCTATTTCTCACATCGATCCTCACACTGCATTTGAAAACCATAGTAGGCAATGTACTATGTGCAGTTTGATTTGGCTTCACTTTTTCGAATCGAGCAAAACATTCAGTGTTCTTTCAACTTATCAGTTCTCAGAAAGTATTACAATTATTTTGAATAAACTATCACATGCCATTAATTGCTTCATTGGATGCCTCATCTAGACAATCCATGGCAGGAATACCGCACTTACCCTATGTATTCGGACAGGACACGTCAATTTCTTACCATACTTGTCCTAAAAGTTGAACCATAGATTCTGAAAGGGCCATTAAGAGCAATGAACACACAAACAAAACTGAAAACAGCTAATATCAAGTTTTCTGGGCCAGACTAGCTCACTTCGGCCTATTTAGCCTCTTTAGTGATTCTTTCAAAATCTTGAAATGAGATCTATGATACAAAAGAACGGGTCTATTTTACTCCTTCTTAACGCATCTCAAAACTGCTGGATGAGTGGCAAACAGCGTAGACGCAGCGTCTTATGCTGGTCTATATTGTTTTCCCAGGCCAGTTTGTCAGAATTCTTAGGATAAATATAGTATTAGTATTCTTTTCGCTTACCCAGTAAATGCGCAGGAATGTGACCAGATCTGGGGAAGTTTTCATGGCCATACTGTTTCATGAGTTGTTTTCGTACATAAGCATGGAGCAGAGAATACAAGGGCTGTAACTCCTTTAGCAAATTTTCAAGATCGGATTCAAATGTTGGTGTTTCATACACTGACCGCCAGTAGTCCCCAGTGTCATTGTAACCTAAACGCAATTGAAATTAATACATAAGATATGAGAGAAAAAATGTCATGATGTCATACGGACAGCAATATGTCAAATCGGACTAGGATTATTCTTTTCGATATCTTGTCTCAACGCCTTGGCGTGTGATTGAAGGGTGATGGTCTTGAATCAAGTTGGTACTAAAAGAAAGCAAAGAAAAGTGGAATATACAGTTAAAGTCACTGTCAAGAAAATGAAAATACATACATTTGTTTTATGCATACTTATGCATTCTGCCTTCAAGATCTGATCAAAGCCTTTGCAATTGATGGCATTGACCGAGCAAAGAAAATTCTGATAAGAGTGCATAGGAATATGTACCCGAAGACCCATTTTCCCACTGAAGGCACACATATAAAAAAAGGTAAGAGAAAAGTTCATAGAATGCCACAATCACAAACAGCAGCCCTTCCCAGACACCAAGAGGAAAAGGCAAAACACAAATATTAAAGGGGACAGTATACAATTGGTGAATATATCCCATTTAATACAAGGAACAGGACTATTGTCACTCACTGTTTCCTTTCCTGCATACCAAGCCCCTTCTAAAAAGGTCGACTGTAAAAGGTACTCCCAAGAGAGGACTTCCTCCTTTAGAGCCGACCCTTTTTAGAAGGATACCTATTCAATTCGCCGCTAAACCTTGTACCTTTTCCACTTAAAAAGAGCCACATCTTGACCTTTATCACTCCCTTGTCTGATTCAACAGATGACAGATTGATAATAAATATCTTCTTCTCCAAGAAAATCGGCTTTGGCTTTTTATGTAAATTGTCTCCTTAGAGGCTTTCTTCGTGAACTGTTAAAGTCTTATTTGTGGGAAAGGTAAGAAAAACGTATTTTAAACTGTCATCTACTTAAATTTTACCCAGAATGCCAAATGTTAAAGAGAGCTATCTCCAAAGAGCACAAAAACATACTGCAGGCATTATACCAAATATATGTACTTTCGATTTTAGCACATGGAAACAAAAAGTGCCTATAAGCAATGAGTAAATATTTGAAGGTTGCCAATATACAAAAAAAAAAAATTAGGGAAATTTCATACCCAAAAGTTTGACAGCTTTATTACTCAGTTCAACGAAGTTGGCATAATCGTTTTTCATTAACCTGCCAGATACGTTTCTCCACTTTGCCCAAACCTCTTTTAATTCCGAATAGTTTCTCGAGTGTGTCAGAATTTCCGTCAAACCTGGAATATTAATAAATGTATACACAGCCATACACACTTCAATCATTCCTCATGGTAACTACGGGTTTCGTCTGAGTTTTCGATATACTTTTCTGTAGTTTGCCTGTCTACTTATTGATTGGAATATCGCAAAGATCTTAAGAAATTCAATGTAAGTAATACTTTTTATAGATGCAAAGTCCCATCCTTTTTTGTTTCTTATACTAACTTATCATTCGGATGAACAGGACCATCTATGAAGGCTCTCATTTACGTTTACAAGCCTATGTGAAATGTACACTCCCAAGCCATCGCTCTACATATGATAATTTTTTAACCATAATGCATTGACATTTTTTCTTATTTTCCCATGAAAACATACGATGTTGGTAGTCATTAGAACCGCCTTCGCGTGGCGCTTCTAATGCGTATCCAAAACGTGATTTCATGGAGAAGTAAAAAAAAAAAACAGATTAGCTTGTTATCTATCTTATCAGGAGCCCTGTCAGCTGACAGTTCCATTATATACTATGGAGAAAACGAGATAAATTAAGTTATCAATTTATACCAGACATTTTTATGCAGTATTTAAGATTGATCGAAATAAGAGAACGAATTGTTATACATTTCAAAACTGAAACAAAATACAAAAAACACATTACCCATTTTACATTATACAGTTTAGGGGTATATTGGACACACAATGCGCAAATTTGTTTAAGTAATACAATATTCACTTGCATACTTTTATGAAATGGTGATAGATTTTTAAAGGAAAAAGTCCTGTATTATATGAACTTTTATCGAATAGGTAGCTAGAGCTATTAAAATTATTAGAAGTTAAAGTTACCTGGCTCAAGTAAGAGGTTTTGACCGTTTGACATATGAACTTTAGCTTTACCGTAAATACCCTCTATTTTCGCTTGTAAATCTGTCATCTGGAAGATATAGAAGTGAAACATAAAACTCCAACGAAACTGACCAATGACTCAGACCTAAGTCAAATAAAATTGTTTGATGGTAAAATACCTATTTGGACTCAGCTTTTTTAACATGAACTGACAGATTCAGATGGTTAACCTTTGCATGTTCTGTCAGCATGTTTTGTAGACAGCAAGTCTATCCCAGAAAACTTCGAAACCTTCGTCTTTATCCGTTCTTTGCTACTTTTTTATTTTTGTATGTGTGCCCATTGTTCTCAATGGGCATTCGTTTTAGAATATATTTGCCTTCACTACAGCTGTCTTAGTGCCGTGTTGCTGCCGTAAATCTCCCGGTTCCTTACTATAGTTTGTATTTTCTTCTCCTTTGTTATCATTTAACCTAGTGATTTTCGAAAATTTATATAAGGATTACTGAAGAGGCCTGTTTGGCTGAAACTATTTAGTGTGTCCAAGAATTCCTTGACACGCTATTTATTTTCATTTCTCGATGAGTGTTAATTACTGTCAAGGATATGTTTTTTTAAAAATCTGACTTTAAAAGCCCACTTTAAAATGTATACCCTGAAATAACCTGTAATTATTATGGGTACCAAACTGACTGAGCTTCAAAATGTAGTAATCTAAAACAACTAATCAGGATAAGTAAGTTTCCCAAACTATCGGAAGGACAAGAATCATCTTAAGTAACAATGTACAATAGATTCAAGGTCCCGTTCCCTTACTGTCTGTATGAATAGTATCTTCTATGTGAGGTTCCACACTATGTTAACACAATTGTTTTAAATGTATACTTGTAAGTCATTGCTATAGATAAGGAACTTTCATAAACAATAAAATATTGATATGTTTTCTTATTTCTCCACGAATACATATGTTGGGGCTAGTCATCAGAAGCGCCCCCGTTTAAATAGTTATTCTTATTTTGCATTATTTCAATAGGGCACCTTGATTGTGATTCCCTCTTAATCGATGGAATCGTCCTATAAATACATTCTAGAAGAAAAGATACTAGAGAGCAATGGACACATGCACAACATTAAAAGTAACTGAAATTTCAAGTTTTGTTGTGGCCTGACAAGCTCGTTTCAGCTATTTAGACCCTGATGCAAATGTGAGATAAAATACATCTTATCTTGCTACTACAAAACACAGAGACAGAAGATTTTTTTCTGAATTTGTCCAATGAACAATCTTTATTTACTGTAAAATCATGTATTGAAAAAAATAAGAACAGTAACACTGATGTTTGAGTGAGTATTACCGTCTATAGTAGCAATTCATGGATAATTTCTGCAGGAATCCATAAAATAACATATGAAGTTGTTACTCGTATTTTCTTACTTTACACGCAAACAAATATTGTGTGTAGCCATTGCCTCGGCGGGGCGATTCTAATGAATGAACACAACATACGCTTTATAGGAAAATAGGAAAACTATCCTAGAAAAAAACAAACAGAGTGAATTCAATTAAATTTTATAGTAGTAAAGTTTGTTGCATTGAGACAGAATCCAACGACAATTGCAGCTAATTCTTTATATGCATTTCAAGTTAACTTACATGTTTCAGCTGGTCTTTGTTTTCTAGAGCATTCGTGCCGATGTTGGTTAGTGCTTTGAATTGGCGTTTTATAGTTTCATCTTTAAAATGGTCCCATGAAAAGGCGTTCGCTGCTTTTGCCATCTTCTGATCAAACTCGGACTTCTCAAGCGTAACGTTAACCTAACAATAAAGAGGTTGACAAGTATAAAAGAGTAATGAAGTACAGCTGATTCCAACCAAGTGATCTGAACTGTTTGTTTAAGATAAAAGCAGCTTGAGATAAAAGGAGTTGAAATGCAGGTAAAATATGGTGAAATAAACCAATAAAATCCTTAATTAGTGTGACTTAAGCAGTGTTTTAAGTTCTCATTGTTTTAGATGACAAGAGGAAACTGTATTCTGATTCCGAAAAAAATAATCCAGTTCACTTAATAATATAAAAAATACTGCACCATGCCCGGCCACTGCAAGCGCCAAAACTCTGCAAAAACAAAATGAGTTCTACATGTTCTTTCCCTTAACATTTTGGCAAGGCTTCAAGAGAATCTCTGAAACGGTGTTCAAGTTATAGAAAGGGCATACGTATATGACTTGGATTATTTTTGTCAGTGTTTAAAAGGAGGAATCTCCAAAAGTAGTAAGTCAGAGTTACAGCTCTTGTGTTTTGCAAATCGTATCAAATATCTGAACGGATTTCAACTTACAAAGCGGACACAAGGACATAGTAGAAATGGCTATTTTCAAAATCTACTATGTTCAAAGGGCCGCAGCTTCAAAAGTAAGTTAACCAGAGATATGCATTTTGTGTTCTGCTATTTTTCTTATGGTGCTTTACACTTGAGAGAAGTTTCATTAAAACATCTGGAACGGTTTTCAACTTACAGAGCGGACAAGAGTACATGGTAGAGAAATGGGTACGCTTAAAGGTTTTGAGATAAGTGCGTTTACTTTAAAACATTTTAGTTCTTATAGGAAAACATTTTCAATTTCAGCCATTTAAGGGGACATGATACACATTGCCGTTTCCCTGCCCAGGAAAAGGAGTTGTTAGGTAAACTGACCGCACTCGACATGACCTCAAGGGTTTGACTGGGCCGGAAAACCTCAACACAAACAATCAAACATCGCCATTTCGTACAAGACAGCCAACTTTTGTAACTTCAAGTGTGTATAATCTGCATGCATATGACTCTCCTTCTGAAAAGGAATCTAATCCAAAAGGAAAGGAATTTGCTCATATTAGAAGCCTTCGTTTTAGAGTAGATATATTTTTTTTAAAGGAAGGTAAAATGCATTATCGGTGTCCAAGAAAATCATTATTTGAAACCCCTCTGCTCTGGAGCTATCATATGAAACCATACTGTATGGTTTAGGTGAAAGATCAACTTTAGCAAGAAGTATACTTCTTGCTAAAGTTGAACCTTCACCTAAACCATACAGTAAAAGCAAATTACACTGTATTACAGATGTTAATCTCGTTGAACAGACTGATGTATTTATTCAGTTTGGATCTATGCCGGTAACTGTTCAGAATTTACCTGGGTTACAGACTGTGAATTGTGTTTGTTGAGAAATTCATGTTTGTAATAAAATTGCGTGCTTTAGCTTGTTGAAGTGGAATTACAATATTTACTGTTGGTCATCTTTGAGGTCTTTTAGTATTTGTACGCAATACACAAAGCCGTTCGATCATATATTTTCTTTTCATTTCCCATAAATTAATATTTGGCGATTTTATTAAACTAGAAACCAAACCAACACAGCTAACTAACATATCTGAGTAAATGGAAATTGAACCTAAAATACCAGAATAAAAAGTACTTTAAATCTTACCATAACCTCTTGGTTATAATCTGTGATGTTTGCTCCGTAGTTCCACTGGGCTATAATCTGTTTATTTAGCATTTCTCCAGCCTTCACATTATATTCGGACAACCATTTAGTGGCAATACGTTCCTCGAAAACAATCACATCTTCAAGTTCATCAGATGGACAGTATGTTTTATTCCAACCGACCTTCAAATCTTAAATATACAAATACAGCCACTAAGTTCTAAAAAAATGGAATAAATCAGTTGTAATTACATTCAGCATCGTAGGAAAGCACCCATGTTACGAACCTGAGCAACGTCGAGAGAAAGCGACCGAGTCTCCCTAGCTTTTCCAAGCTGCCAATATGCAGCACAGCCCATGAAGGCCTTGTTTTGTCTGTGTATATATTTTATAATATATTTGATGTGTCTGTTAATGCTAAATTTAGGAAACACTTTAAATATAAACATAAGGACAGTTTACTCTTGGCAATTTGCTGTGTGCTAAGATTTCCGTTTTGTTTAATGTTTCCTGTATTCATTTTATGATGCTGGTATTCATATTACCGCCACTGTCTGTGAATGTGCCATATTTGGATATGTTCGTAACTATTTTGTCTTCTCTGTAAAACAATTTCAATTTAGTATTCACCGATTCAAAAATCATACCAAGTGACTGTGGTGTAATAGTCTTTGAAATACACAACGCTGTCGAAAAACTCCGAAAGATCGGTGTCTTAAGAATTGTTGGGTTTGTCACTGGAATTCATTGCGTCTCTTTGTTCCCTTCTGTAGTAAATATATCTTAGAAAAAAAAGAGTGAACCCGACAATTTTCGTAAACACAATCACGCACGTTTACTGCATAAATCATGTTTAATTTGCCTAATATATTTATGTATGTATTTATTTATTTATTTATTTATTATTTATTTATTTATTTATTTATTTATTGAACGATTCATTGCTGGACCTTTTATGTACTGCATAGTTCAAGAAAAAACACCTCAAATTTCATCTTTCGGTTAATTTATATAAGTCGCAACATCAGGCCGGGGAAGATTAAGATCAGCCTGCGCATTCGCGCAGTCTGATCAGAATCTTTATTGGACGCAATTTCGATAGCAAAGGACACAACGTTTCTTGATGCGGACAAAGAAGACTGTTCAGACTGCACTGATAAGCTGGCTGATTTGAGTTTGGACGCACATGTCAGACGGTAAATCTTAGCAAGTTGCGCCTCATGTCTATATTCCAATAATGCTGCTTTCACCATATGACACGCTTAATCCTTTACAACTATGCTATTATCTATCTAGAGATACATTTAGATAATGCGTAAGCTGCTACTTCTCATCTAGACAAAGCTTATGTTTACAACATTTTAATGTATAGCCGTCTAAATAGTCCCATACTAAAAATTTACAATGTAAATGAAGTTACCTAAGAGTCATTACTACGAAGTATTGCCTTAAGACCGGTTTATACGGACTGCAGATAAAATGCTGAATATGTTGCATTCTGTTTGATATTTGAGTCATAGAATGTTTTTTTCAGCTAGCTTTATGAGGACAACATATCAAAATACAATTTGCAAAATTATATAAATTCCATAAACGAAACCCCGTTAGGATGCGTACAAAAGCAGATAAACTAATCAGTCTTCGTAGTGCTTCAAACTAGCATGCCTTAGATCTCAATAACTCACAAGCATTAAATCATAAGCATCTCAGCTATATGTGATCAAATTTTCCCTAAACTGTTTCGTTTGTATTTTACCATTAAAAGCAATGTCGGTTTGTTTTCAAAATATAATAATTTTTAATGTTTGTACGCAATGCACGCGTAGATAGCTCAACTATTTATCTTTCGTTGTCACATTAAAAAATATCTCTAGGTACGTCAAAATAAGAAATGAACATTTTTTGTTTTTTTTGAAAACCTCGAAACAAAATGTGACACTAAATGTGTCGAAACAAATCAAGACAGTTAGTATGGTATTCGGCATTTGGATCTAAGTCTAAGTGGTTGTTTATGTAGCTTTCTAAAACGTATTTAGATGGAAATATATGGCCACAAACAAAACTAAGACACACAGGCACGTACGCACGCACACACACACACACACACACACACACACACACACACACACACACACACACACACACACACACACAAATCTTTTGCATACGAATGGCTTTATTTTATCTAGCTTAGTCGTTGCTCTATCAATAGACATAATTAATTGTTTGTTTCGATACTTTTATGAATGATAGATTTTATTTCAGGAACCACGTGATTAAATGTTCAATTGAAAGTCCATTCTTAGAAACGATCAATTGTAATGGAAAACAATTATATGAAATCAAATTAAGATATTCTTTTTCTTGGTTGTATTTTTGGATGAACAGTCAATCTAAAAACAATTCGTTCTCAGGATAATTTTGATCACTCCATGTAAATACTAATCTAGCTTGTCTAATGAGCAACTACATGTTCGCGATCTAGTACAAAGGAACAATTTACAGGTTCAAATATGTTCTAGTTTTAGCATTTACTACAAACTTACCTCCGTTCTGAGCTAACAATTCACAAATAAAGAAAACTTAAAGTAAAACTTAACTTCAAGTATATATTTGTACATAATGCTCAATGATTACAGATGCTATTGCACTCGCTAAATATGCCAAGTAAGATCCATTACGTAAATTCATCGGTTTAAAATACACATTTCTAGGCCACCGTTCTTGATAAGCCAATGATTTTAGCCAAACATATATTTATTCACAACTATATGTCATGGGTACTCATTAGAAGTATAGTCGACTCTCGTTATCTCGAAGTCCTAGTGACTCTCTGAATACTCCGAGATATCCGTATCTCGACATATCAGATCTGCAGACTTGAGGAAAAATAAATCGAACAACCAAATTTCACAATTAAATACAGTTGACTCTTGTTATTTCGAAATCCAAGGGACTCTCTGAAACACTTCGAGATATCCGTACCTCGACACATCAGGTTTGCAGAATTCAGGAAACACTAAATCGTACAACCACATTTCACAAATCAATATATATTTTAACTCCTGAAGTTAGAGATATATTGAAAATGTTGTGGAAAAGAGGAGAAATTGCTCGCGATTTCTCCTCTTTTCCACAGTATTTTGTCACCTTTTGTTAGGTTTCCATGTTAAAACAGGGACCAGATTTTCACTTCGAGATAAGCGGTTATTCGAGATAAGCGAAAACGAAATAACGAGAGTCGACTGCATGTAATTTGACGTCTCAGGTTAGCGATATATTGAAAATATTGTGGAAAAGAGATGAAATGGCTCCTTAAAAGAAAGGAGCAATTTCACCTCTTTTCCACAATATTTTGTTACCTGCTGTTAGATTTACATGTAAAAACAGGTACCAGACTTTCTTTCTTTCGTTTCACTATGAGATAAGCGGTTGTTCAAGATAAGCAAATTCGAGATAACGGAAGTCGAATGTAAATTAGAGAACTCAGGAACTAAATTAAATACAGTCAGATCTTCATCAAGCCCCAGACACCAACAGGAAAGACAGACAAATAGAATAAAGTCGATAATTTTGCGTGTTTAATATTTAATGCACTACTCATAAAGAATAGTGTTTTAAATATTAAACAAAGAGTAGTGTTTTAAATATTAATTACGCACATTGGCACTGCTCATAAAGATTAAGATTCCAGAGGTAGAAAACTGTTTTCCTTTCGAATATCACGCAGTGAGAAAGGAGACAGAAATTTTAGTTGCCAGAGTGTGTTTTTTTTTACAACTGAGTTCTAATCATGCCCTTCAAGGCTAAAATGAACAACGTGGATACTGCTTGGAATGATGCTCATGCTATTGTTGATATGATATTCAATCTTTGTGTATACGATTTTCATCAGTTTGTTTTAACGCGTGAAAATAAGACTTCGAAATTATGTTCACAACGTAATTTTAGATCAGCTTGCGCATTTAAGCAGTCTATAGTGACCCATATATGCGATTAAAACCATGTTTCATATAAACATTATCATCAGGCTCATATGGGCCATCAATGTAAGTCTATCCAATGAAGAGCTTTTTGTTTCTGTATGTTACCATGCGTAATCAATATTTAATAACAACAGTATTTTAACATCAGTGGTCATGTGCCCTTACTTTTTTCTTCGAATTAAAGGAAAATGAATACACTTTGAGAGCAGGCAACTCTATCAAACTATTTAAGCTCCTTTAGAACTGCTCCTTTAAGAGTATACCCCTTTTTAGAAGTAGCTTGGTATGCAACAAGCAAACATGACGTCACAAATGTTGGTTCTTTAGAACAAACTTAAACCAGGCATTTCTATTCGCCTGAACAGAGATGTCGCTGCCACATCACAACAACAGCCACACGTGAGCCATCTTTCTTAGTGAGCGATATTCGAGCTTCGTTCAACATTCAAGCAACTGAGCCGCAACGTGAGAAAACGTACCTCCTTACATGTATACCAAACGATGACAAATCAATCTGCGCATCTGCACAGTCTGCTCAGGGTCTTTCTTGTCCGCATGATGCAACTTTGCCTCTATGGCTATTCAAAACGCCTGGGTGAAGACTTTTGAATGCGCAGACTTGTCAGCATCTGTGCTGGGCGCACATGTCTGAAGGTACGTTTTCTAATGTTGCGACACAATGTATTATTAATACATGTATATGTATTAAAGCAAATTAGACGTAACGACATAAAATGGCAAAAGAGCCTCTAAAGTTATATTTTATGCCCGATATTTAATGATTTCGTTACGTCTTGGTGACGCCTAGCAGAAACTATGGTACCTTTGCTTAGCTTATTTAACCAATTAGTTAAGGGTTTAAAATACTCCAGAATTGGTTGGGCGTTCATTTTACGCTGTCCGGTCATAACAAACATGGCTTCGTCCCAAGGCTTAGAAGATCCTAGCTGCAGAACTTTCCTGTAAAATATGAAATATAAATAAAGATCCCGCTCAGGTAGGATTGATTGTGTACTGTTTAACACTTCCAAACAGCACCAAGAAAAAATGTGAAATGTTCGGATAAAGCCGGATTTCAGGAACTACATATCAATGACATTTTTGTATATATCTTATACTAGTAAACACGATGGCTGTGCTCACAGTAAATGATCGTGTTGGAACCCTCAAAATCGCAATGCAGAGTTGAACTTTAGTAGCTCGAACAACGTCGGGACCATATATACATTTCTGCTCGACATGGGTAGGTAGCCACTGAAGGTTAATCAAAGCGCCAGGCAAATGGGGATAGCCTAGAGATGTCGTCGATACTCTATAAATGGTTTGGCTAATAAGTATTGCCTCAATGAGCGATTTTTACGAGTATACACAAGATACATTTTCTCTAAAACATCCTTAATATAATAAAATTCGGCAATAAGTACCACATTTGAGATTGCCTAACGGTAGTCTTTATTACTGTGATGGTCTTAATATTAAATAACGAATAATAACACAGAAACCAGAAACTTTGGGACGGGCAAAGGCGGAATGATCTTAATTTCAAGTGGTCTTTACAGCAGAATTTTACTGCATTAGTGTTCTTGAGTTATCAAGAGAATATCATATGGACCTAGAATCGAGTTCAAAGCAGCCATGGTAAATGAGCCATTGAAGTGTTACTGCATTTTGATATTGTGCCGATACTTTTAGCTGTTCCTGTCCTTTGGTACTGCTGAATTCATACACTAATCTAAACTAATGTTCAACTTACGCATTGATGGGGATCTTAAAAATCATTGCATTTCTCCAATGACTCTTTTGAAATGACCTAATCAACCGAGGTCCTCTTTTCTTTTTTCTCTATATTGTGTTCAATATTCGGGGAAGGCTCTGCGTCGTGGATGAGACCTTTCCTGCGAAACTTCATTTATACTTGTGCAAAACATCTCTCGTTTGCACATATCTGAATTAATAAATATGTACTCGTACATATTAACATGTTGATAGCAGTATATGAATCTGCAATAAGTAGGTTTCGAAACTAACACTTCGGAGAATGAGTAACCTATCTCCTCAGACAGTACATTTGGAGTCAATTGTTTGCCTGATGGGCTTTCTCTCATTTCAGCACACCTATACAAAAATGCAAACCTCTTATCTATTGCTGTAGAGAAGGCATTTATTTTAATCAAATGTTACTTTTTTCTATTGTTTGTTTTTCTAATCAGTTTTGCCCATCTCTCAAATTTGAGCCAGCGCACAACAAAACCTACAATACGACCTGTAATTATCCCACGTAGCCGCACATACACTAATTAACATAAATTCTTTGTTCTATTCAAGATCACTTTTAGCACGGCCTCAATCAGACATTAGTTCCACATGTGTGCATACCTTAAAAGAGCTCCTGCCTCCTTAGAATTGTAGATATCACATTGATGAAGGGGTCCGGTTTGATTTGCGGCTTTACATAGCGCCTGGTGAAACTGGAACTGTATGACAAAGCTCACAAAATATCTGAAAAACAAGGGTAATCAGAGAAAAAACATATATGACTAGCTTATATCTCAGAGGGAAGTTACAAGGTTACTAAACGTAATTATTTGGTCCGCGCCGTCCGAAAATGTGTCTTTGGGCATATGCGGACAGCAAAGGCAAGGATCAGCTTGCGCAGTCAGGTCAGGAACTTCACTGTCCGCTTATAGATTATTGAGTACTGTAGAACACAACGAAGTATAGCAATGTTCCTGATCAGAATATATGTCTTCGCTGGAAGATCTGGATCTTTATTGTTTATGTCACCGTTCCCCGGTTCGACTTTTACTGGATAAAAACAGATACAGAAAGATGGTCAAAAGTCATGATCTTTATTTGCTGACGTCCTGATAAAATATGGTCATGGATCATCATATCTGAAATTATATTAATAATTTCATATAATAAACTAGCATGTACGAATAATGTGAAAAGTATAAACTCATCACTATAAGCTCAAAATGGCAAATGCACTTGTTATTTCTTTAAATTATCTTTAAAAGCACCGGAGCGTTTAAAGATAATTCATAGAAATAAACATGTAAACAATATTACGTCAGAGAGTGATCAATATCAATACAAATTGCAGTGCCATAACTCTTTTAAAAATACAAACTAACTATTTATACAATCTCATATCGCTACCAAATCTTCTACAATAATTGACCAATGATATGAAAATATTCTTACCTGAAATTATATTAATAATTTCATATAATCAACTAGCATGTACGAATAATGTGAAAAGAATATAACTTATCACTATAAGTTCAAAATGGCAAATGCACTGGAGCATGAAGTCCGAGCATGCATATTAGGTGAAGTGTTAAGGCCATAAATGATTAAACGGTGCATCATTGTAAGTTGTATAGACCAGGACATGGGACTATTGGGGGGAAGGTCAAGGAATAGGGATTAGACCGCAAATAAGGTTTTGGAATAGAATAGAATATAAAACAAGAATAAGGACTGTTTTAATTTATTCCATCAAACTAAACTCGACCTATGACACTCTTCCCCGCTTAATAAAATGTCGCCCCGACATTTACAAAATAACAACAACATAACACATGACTGACATAGTTTAATGAAATTCATAAAATAATATATACAGCCAATCACATCGCTGATTATAGGATTCTTCAATAATATTCATTGCTGGGTCTTGAAATATTAAACAACTGGGTTCTCAATTATTGAAGATAATAAAACAAAACATACAGTGGTAGCGATATGATAATATCAAATCAGTTAAAAGGAATGATGATGATTCTGATGACGATGATGATGATGATTCTGATGACGATGATGATTCTGATAATGAGATGATACTGATGACGTACATGACGACGAGGATGACGACGACGACGACGATGATGATGATGATAACGTACATGACGACGAAGATGACGACGACGACGACGATAATGATGATGATGATGACGAACATGACGATGATGATGATGATGACTGGATAAAAAAAACCTCTGTCCTTACCTTTATCAACTATCCTCTATACTTACTTTTTATAACAATACTCTATATTTACATTTGACAATTATCCTCTGTACTTACCTTTGACAACTATTTCTCTATACCTCTTCTACATCTTCAAAGTTCTACAACATCTTCGGGTCTCACTGTTATGGTGAATAGTCTATCGCCTGATGTTAATTGCCTGTTGTCCACGGTAAATTGTCTTCTATCTAACATATATGGCCGGTGTCCTATCTACCAATCACTAGACTGCATCCAAACTGGTGGTCTTCTCTTTCTCTGTGGTCTTTCTGCACGCTGGGCCCCTCGCTGAGTTATAGGTTCTCTACTATGAGGCTTGTCAGAGTGTTGTGCATGTCTTCCTCTCCGCAGTTGCATTCTTCTAGCAGCAACTACTTCTCTGGCGGCTGGTAAAGATCTATCGCTATCTCCCTCTGAAGAACTAGAATCAGTCGATTCTTCCTCTTCATCTAACACCTCAGGCTGTTTATTCATGTCGTCTTCTGTATCACTATCTTTTGGTACAGGTATGCCGTAAAACGGCAATAACATGTTACGATGTAACAGCCTAGGTTTAGAATTACTTCCTTCCTTCTGTACGTTGAAAACAGGAATATCAGGCATTGGTTGGCTCCGAACTACATATGTACATGGTTCCCATATATCGGCCAATTTGTGCTTGCCTTGGAATCCTATCTTCTTTACTAGCACTCTATCTCCTTCTTTCAGTGTTGCATCTCTCCTCGACTTCTGGTCGTAGTAATGCTTATACTTGATCCCTTTCTTTTTCGCCTCCTCTGTTGCTTTCTTGTACGCGTACTTCAGTCTGTCCTTGAGTTTGTCGGCATACTCTTTGTGAGTCTTATGACCTTCATTCTCCAAACCAAGGAAGGCATCCACGGCGAGGCGAGGGTGTCGACCAAACATAAGGAAGTAAGGAGAAAAGCCCGTGCTCTCAGGATAGCCGCATTGTAAGCATGGGTCAGTGTAGACACATGGGCTGCCCAGTATCCCGTCTTATCTTCTGGCAACGTTCCAAGCATATTGAGGAGAGTCTTGTTGAATCGTTCTACCATCCTATTCCCCATTGGATGATAGGGAGTGTTCCTTGACTTGGTGATGCCGGCTAGTTTGCATAGTTTCTTGATGGTCTTAGACTCGAAATTAGCCACTTTGTCACTATGAAGTTTGGCTGAAAACCGTAGTGCACAAAGTAGTTTTCAGAAAGGACCCGTGCTGTTGTATGGGCGGTCTGGTTTCTTGTTGGTATTGCTTGTGCAAAACGGCTGAAGTGGTCTGTTATTACCAGTATATTTTCGTATTCCCCATTTGATCTTTTGAGGGTAAGATAATCGATGCAGACCAACTCCATGGGGGCTGTTGATGAAATGTTGACCAGCTCTGCGGCTTTTAAAGGAGCAGTCTTCCTTCGAATGCACCTTCCACACAATGTTACATTGTTTCCGATGTAGCTGTTCATACCAGGCCAGTAAAATCGCTGTTTGATAAGTGATATGGTCCTATCACGGCCTTGATGACCAAGATCATCGTGATACGAAAATATACTGTTTTTTTTTTTTTTACTATTCAAAGTTTAGCTTTTTTGTTTTGTCATTACACTACGTATTCATATTTATCTCACAACATTTTACTCTTGCATAGTTTTTTTATAATATTCTTTTCAGGTCACAGTAACAGACTTCAAACAGGTAGAGTATATATAAAACTTTATATCCAAATTTCCGTTCTTATTGTCATTCCGGTTGACGGAATTCACCGATGCTTTGATTTTGTTTCCAATGTTTCCAGTAATTTTCGTTAATTTCCGACGTAGACTGGCCATCTACGAGGCATACGTAGTGTCATACGTACAAAATGCCTTTTAATTTGTAAGGATCTTACAAATATTTTATTCACCCTCATTTCATTTTTTTTTTCACCCTGATCTTACGACATCTGTCAAACACCCTATACACCCGTACCCTCCCCTTCCCACAATCTTCTCGGATAAAACAAAAGTGGTGAATAGAATAAATAAGGTGTGAGATTCAACTACTTGTGATACCGAATAACATTCTACGGAAGATCAAAAGTGTCATCGAAATAGTGATGAAGCTATTGCAAGTAAAAAAATTACATTCTACGGAAGATAAAAAGTGCCATCCAAAAAGTGATAAAAACACTTCAAAGTTTGTGCACAAGTCTTTCTTTTTTGTAAAAGAAATCAGGAAAAATAACAGTTGAAAGGGAAGAATAAATAATGGATAGATATTCAGAAGGGAATGTACGTGAAGAAAGGAGGTTGAGACGAGAAAGGATAAGGGAAGAACAGGAAAGACAAATGAGTTTAGCGCGTGACTTATCAAGACTAAGAATGCAAAGGGAAAATATTGTGACAGAAAGGCAGTTAAGAAGGGCAGAAAGACAGCAAACTGGAGATCGCGCTCAGGCTTCTACTCCTCAAGAGCAAACTATGAGACGCTCAATAACAATGTCCCCCGGGCCTCGGAAATTAGGAACACAGGAGAGAAGGTCCTTAACTTTTACAGTGCATTCTGCTGAGCGGCCTTTCCAGCACTCAATATTTGGTCCTGCATATTCTTCCACAGGAAGCTTATATGATCAGGCGATTAAGCAGGATTTAAATGAAACACTAGATTACACTGGCTATCCGGATGGTTACGTGCCTGATTTTACAGAGGAGGAGGAAAGTGTATTTGAAAGTAAAGAGAGAGAACGGAGCTTTAGTAGAGGCAGCATCGCTAACAGTGAATGCGAGTGTTCGTATGATTTGGGGAGGCAAGAGAGAGAAAGGAGCCTTAGTGATGAAAGTACACTTCGAGAACAGGACAAAGAACATAGTCATGTATTAGTGGATGAATTATTGTCAAGGCAAGGAGATGAACTCGCGTATAAAAGGACCAGAAATAGTGAAAGATAAGAAAGAATGAGAGCAGCTAGTGACGGCGAGGTTCAAAGAGTTTTAAAAGAGAGAATAAAAGTAGAGAAAGAGCTGGAAATGGAGGAGGATCCCTACAGAAAATCAGAAAGCGATGCACAGTCCAGAGGATATAGGTACCATCAGACAACATATCAAAGGACAATGAAGGAAGGAGAAAAGTAGATGCTAGAAGGCAGTTTAAAACTGAGCAGCTTTATGGAGGTACAAATCAACGTGGTCAACAGACAGTGTCGTCAAGAAGACATAATGCTGAGAATGAAATGGGTTTTGGAGAATGCTATCCAGTGGAAAGAGAGCTTTTTAAGAGAGAAAAGAGAGATCCAGAGGTTATAAACACAAGGAGAAATGGACAAAGCAGGGGCAATATGTTGGAAATAGTGGACAATGGAATAGAATTTCTTGATATGAAATTAAAACAGATGAGGAAAAATAGTGAGAGGTTGAAACAGGAAATGGAAGAGAAAGTTACTACTGGAGACAAATGGACACATAGAACAGAAATATTGTCTGAAAATAAAATTAGAAGGAAAAGCAAGTTTGTACAAAGAATCGTACGAAATGAACCATGTACCTAGAAAGGATAGCAAAGTACCAAGAGCGTCTCTTATAAACGACTTAGAAAGTAGAATATTACCATAGACAGAAATAAAAACAGACGAAACAGAGTACAGGAGAGAATACCGACCAAAAGGGGAAGATATTACCGAGAGAAGAGATAATAAAGCGAAACATTGTGTAGATTATTTACCAGGAGCAGATGGAAGAGCCAAAATAGAGGAATATGTTTTACCTTTTATAACTTGTCAAAGGAGTGAAGCGAAAGGAAGATATTGGAATTATGACAGTAGTCAAAACAGACAGGGAGATAGAGAACGGGCAGTCATGTCTACTAGACAGTTTCCGCCCCAGACAAAGAAAAGCAAAGGGATTATAATGAGAGAAATAGGAGGGAAGAATATGAAAGTTCTGGAGTTGAATATACAACTGAAATAACTCGACAGACAGCTGAGAAAAAGTTGGAAAAATTACAGATGCAGCAAAAGCAAATTAGGGCTATGAATGAAAGAGAGGAAGAAATGAAACAGAAAGAGATATAACTTGATAGAAGGGAGAGACAGCTGAGATTTCAAGCTGATGTTCAAAGTGAATTGGAAGATATTGACCCATTGGAGGAAGAATTAGCACGTAGAGAGAAAGAATAAGGACTGTTTTAATTTATTCCATCAAACTAAACTCGACCTATGACATTTACTTGTACCCCGAAGACACCCTTTCTTATGTCGCGGCTCTTTTGTTGTCGTTAACGCAGCTATATGAAATGTATATTTCTAAAACCCAGATAGTATGGCAAAAAGGGGGAATATTTGGTTATTAAGTACTGTGATATGACAACTGAATAAGATTTAAAAACTAAATACTTCAGATATTAGCATATTAACGTATACCCCAGTCTAACCATATTTTTCTATATACAGTCTACCCTCGTTATCTTGACTTCGCTTATCACGAATATCTGTTATCTCGAAGTGAAAATCTGGTCCCTGTTTTAACATGGATATCTTACAACAGGTAACAAAATATTTTGGAATAGAGGAGAAATTGCTCCTAAGGAGGAATTTCTCCTCTTTTCCACAATATTTTCAATATATATCTAACTTCAGGAGACAAACTATGTATTCATTTGTGAAATGTTGTTATTCGATTTATTTTTTCCTCAATTCTGCTAATCTGATATGTCGCAGTACGGATATTTTGAAGTATTAGCGTCCTTTTAACTACAGCTGCTGTATTATGAAGGATAATTGGACAAATATTACATAGATTTGATATTCAAGAATGCCAGAGATGTCACAACAAAGTATTTATGTTTTGATTGTTTTTTTTTGTGTGTTTTTTTTTCAAAATAAAGAAAAGTAGTGTTTTATCGTGCATAGTGCAAAGATAAAAAAAATAATTGGAAATAAAAATATAAAATTGAACGTGTTTATTTATTAATTTATTTGTTCATTTATATAATTATTTTATAGCCATCTGAAACAAAAAGTCTGAGCTTCAATCAAATTGAATCTACAAATATTTTGTCTTGAGACTAAGAGTTTGCTATGAAATAACAACAAAGGAATACTAAATAATATGTATTAATAAAAGTAAACTATAATGGTATTTATAATAAAGTTTTCGTCAAGAAGGGCATTGCAACATGAACTATGTATCAGTATTTCAGCGTTCCAGTCATCATTTGAAATATAAGTACCAAATTTATGAATTACACAAGACACACATTTGACACAAAGAATCCTACCAATGGAGCATATGCAGCGTCGGAAACTTAATTACTGTGTTGGAAGAGACTTAATGAAACCGAGTCTCCGATTTTCGTTCGTTTCGATGTGCTTTGTTTTTAAAGGTATCCTATTATCAGATGCTTATTTTAATTCACTGCAGCCGATAATAAATGACATGTGGAGGCCGTAAAGCGTCCCTCCATATTTTATCATAATGCATATTATATTTCATTTTCTTTGGGATTATAGAGCACATTCTAGCTACAATGAAAAATGGAAATCCCTAAAGTTGGTGCTGGAGCGGGTGCGTATGCAGCCTCGGCAAACTAACTTGCTGCGAAGGAAGATACGTAATAAAACCGAGTCTCCGATTTGTGTGTTCCTTGTTTCCAAAGGCATGATTTTTAGATGTTATTCTTGCTAATGAACTTCGATAAACTTACATGTATCAACCCAGTTAAAAACTGTAGTATCTGCTATTTGTTAAATAATGACATTCATATTCGTTCTTAATGTGTGTCTCAACATTTTCCTGTTGTTAAATGATAATTATAAAGCTTGATAACCAAGATAGTTAGGTAGGTATGACTACACCGCAATGCTATTCCAATCAAACATTACCACAGTAGAGATACGAGTCGTAACGACAGGGGTGTACAGTAGTTTTCTTATTTTGCTTAAAACATAGATTGGAGGTACTCGTTGGAACCGCCTCACAGTGATATGAAAAATATCTGGAATTTTTATCTGAAAATTTTCCTTTTTTTGTTGTAAAATTTTCAATATATATTAGAATAGGTGTGTTTCGGTAATGTGCTCTTATCGAAGAGCTGATCTGAATCTTCAATGTGTGCATTTTGGTTACCCAAGGAGTCAAAGTTTTTTCATGCAAACAACGAAGACTCTCATCAGACTGTGCGGATAGGCAGGCTGACCTTAGTCTGAATTGGGTGCACACGTCAAAATGTACGTTTTCTTCACGTTGTGGCACATACTAATATTTTATATTAGAAAAGAACTTGAGATTGATTTTAACTGTTGCTTGTTAAGTTCGTTACACTTGAAATATTAAGAATGTCATTTGTGCTATGATATTAAGCCCATGCTTTAATCTCTCTGACCGTGTCATGTCAGATTGATATCTCACTTTATAGTGCTGTTGCGAATAGTCGAATACGCCTATCAGTTATGGAATGTTGTTCCGTGTTTATCCACTCGATCATAAATAGGTGCGAATCGTACTTCCAAGTTAAATTGGTATGAATACATTTTAGGTTTCAGATTTAGAAAGTCGTGACAACTCGCACTGTTCTATGATCTTCTCTTCACAAAGGTAATAACGCGAAGACGTCAAACTTTCTTTCCGCTGTTGCCTTACAAATGCATTGTTGTTGATCATGAGAAGTAGATTAATAGACTACTAAAGACCCCATATTCCTCAAAAAAAGACATATTTGTTATCCAAACATTTTAATAAATTGGTATATAGAATGAATAAGATCATAAAATGTGGCACCTGACAGCTTGTGGAATTTCAGCTAGTCTGTCATTTTTGAATTGGATAAAAAATGAAATGATATTTAATCGTATCTCTGAATTAATGTTGGCAACATTAATTCAAAGATACGATGAGAAATCGTGTCATTTCAAGAATGAAAGACTAACTGAAATTTTACAGGCTGTCGGGTGCCACATTTTATGATTGTATTAATACCATATATCAATTTATCAAAATTTTCTTGGATATTAAATGTCTTTGTTTGAGGAGTATGGCGCCTTTAAACCCAGTCTGCTAATTTCGTTCATTTTATGTGTTTTTGTTCCCAGAGAGGAGATGCCACAATCACGAATCACGGCCGACAGAAGATGAAAGAAGGAACCAACAATGACAAAACAAACGGCCCACTTAATAATAACCGTGTTACAAAAACGAAAAACAAAAACGTAGTAGAGAAATCGTCTTGGAACTGGCACCACACTGCGGTAAGGGGTGGCTTAAACGATTTGTATTTGCACGACATTGCGTTTTCATTTCTGATGCAGCTCCAAACTACGAATATGGGTTCAGTTCGTGTCATCAGTTAAACATCAGTATAACTTGTTTTGTTATTTTCGTTAATGTGTTCATACTCCCAGACATAGGCTATATTTTGAAACCTATTGCAGAAAACATTATAAAATTATGTATCCAATACATTATCAGTTGGTAAATGAAATTACATTACTTTATTACGGATTGTGTGCATGTATGAAGGCTTATATTCCATGCATATTGTTTATGCACATATCGTTGTGGAGCTATAACGTGGTGAATCTCCGTTCAGACACTTATACATTCGTGTTCTAAGATATAATTATATGCATTTGATCTTGCGCTTTATGCATGGCACAAACTATTTACCTCACAAACTACGCAAAAGATTTTCTAAAGGATATCGCCGTCATACAACCAGATTACAGTCGACGATTTTACGGCAAATTATCAACGTTTATCTACATTTCCACAAACTATCAAATTGAATGTGTTCTTTATAAAAACAAGGCGACCTCCAGACAAATGTACTATAAATCTTTATACTGTCACGCAGTACCTGTTTTGCAGATCTCTTGACACATATAACTGTATCTAAACTCTTTAAATCTTGACATCAAATCTGTCATTACGAAAACATGCCTATATAATTTTAACCCCTTAAACCCGACTGTAATATATTAAAACTGGGGTTTACAGGGGTATACATTATTTATCTTAAGCCTGCTCAAAAACATAGATTGTGGGTACTCGTGACAACCGCCTCGGCGAGGTGGTTCTAACGAGTACCCACAGTCTATGTTTTGAGCAGAAATATGAAAAAATATCGTTTTTTTTTTTTTTAATTTTCAGTTGACATTATTGAGGCTTTCTTACTCTTTGTTGCTTTGTGGTTTATTCTACGAGGCGATTTGTTGTATGTATTTCCGTGTGTCATTTTGTTCTTGTGTTTTTAGTCCTTTTAGTATTGCGATTACCTCGCTTGGGGAAGAGAGAGCTAATCTTAGTGCTTTTCGTACGTTTGTTCGGTTTGTGCTTGTTTGGATTTGTCGGTTTCCTCTTCCTCTTGGGGTCTGGGAAGGGCTGCGGTTTGTGATTGTGGCACTCCTTGGACTTTTCTCTTACCTTTTTGTTTACAATTCAACTTCAAGCTACCTTGATGGTTTATTAAATATTGACAATATTTACTTTGACCAAATGGTGGACCGCATATACCCTACAGAACTCCAATTATATAGAGCCAATTCTTCCGATACCGATGCCCCATTTTGGATTTGAATCGATGTATATCTAACGGTACAGTTTCCCCAAAATATTTGAAAAATTTGACGATTTTGATTTTGATATAATCAATTTCTCTTTTCTGGATGGCGATGTCCCCCGGCGTACCTCATATGGGATATACATATCTCAATTTATTAGATTTGCCAGAGCTTCTATAAATTTTAGTGACTTTAACTGCCGTAATAAAGCCCTTACTGCCAAACTTCTTAGGCAGGGCTATCGTTATTTTAAACTTCGTAAGGTGTTTACGAAATTTTATCGCATATTGCAGACACAGTGCCTTGGTAGAAAAATATAGCTATGATGACTATATTATTTCTGCTATATAGCTATATGGTCTTAAATGATAAAGATTATAACATTAATTTGCTATGGAAAGATCCAGCTAAATCCAATCACGCATGCTAGTATAGTAATACTATCAAGTATTTTGACTGAATATACATATATGTGTTAAGCAGTCAAAAGTAGTGACTTATAGGCCCAACGTGGCCGGGTGTTGTTATATGTTTTGAAAATATGCGCATTTATATAGGTGTACATAACACAATGTCACTACAATAAAATTTTAATTACTTACTTATAGCGTCAGTCTGAAAACACATCTGCTACACGGTATATCGGAACGAGAATTTAACGACGACTTAGTGTACAGATTTAGAAAAATTGTAGGAAAATCTAACTTTTCGGAGCAATTTAGAAAACTAAGCAATCGTTATAAAAGAATGGCTATAGCCTGGATATTATATGGCAGACTGCATGCCTAATTGTCAACCCAGTCTTTCCGTGTGTCATTTTGTTCTTGTGTTTTTCAGTCCTTTTAGTGTTGCGATTACCTCGCTTGGGGAAGAGAGAGCTAATCTTAGTGCTTTTCGTACGTTTGTTCGTTTTGTGCTTGTTTAGATTTGTCGGTTTCATCTTCTGCTTGGGGTCTGGGAAGGGCTGCGGTTTGTGATTGTGGCACTCCCGGGACTTTTCTCTTACCTTTATTTTTGATGGCTGTGCTTCACTCTTTAATTGCACGACGGCGGTTCGGGCCTCAGACTCAATGACGGCCTCTTCGTAAAACTTTAACCAGTGGGTTGGGGCTTGACAAATTGTCTTCAGCTTGACCTGCCGTGGTTCAACTATTGGTTTTAATTTACTCTGACATACAGTAGGATTACCCATTAGTACTCGTCTTTG
The DNA here is from genome assembly GCA_964016985.1 of Anodontia alba. Classification (NCBI taxonomy): domain Eukaryota; kingdom Metazoa; phylum Mollusca; class Bivalvia; order Lucinida; family Lucinidae; genus Anodontia; species Anodontia alba. The sequence goes on from OZ024831.1 coordinate 90,302,158, forward strand.
TTTATTATAGTGATTAATTTGATTTTTATGTTTTCGCTTTGATACATTGACTGAGTTGGCAGCCTTTACGCAAACCAAATTTTTTATGTATTTCTGTATTAAGAGTAGCATCGGGACACAGGGTGAAGTTGTCTAGCTGTAAAAGTGCTTAAACACCACCCCACGCCCCCGGTGGTTTATTCTACTGACGGTTCTAAGGCGGTGGTCTCTCTGTTGGTCTTACTCTTTGATGCTTTATGGTTTATTCTACGAGGCGATTTGTTTTATGTCTTACATTGTGTTATTTTGTTCTTGTGTTTTTCAGTCCTTTTAGCTTTGCGATTACCTTGCTTGGGGAAGAGAGAGCTAATCTTAGTGCTTTTCGTACGTTTGTTCGATTTGCGCTTGTTTGGTTTTGTCTGTTTCCTCTTCCCCTTGGTGTCTGGAAACGGGTGCGGTTTGTGATTGTAGCACTCCCTGACCTCTTACCTTTTTTTTAGGTGAATTGTTCTTTTTATTTGAATAGGCGTGTTTACGCAATGTTAAAATTTGACCTCAAACCTGTTATGGCAGCACTACTCTATTACCGTAATATTGTTTTACTATACATGTTTTATCTATTTTCCAGTTTAAAAGGTAATCAATAAAGGTATATTACCTGACGTAAGGAGTATTCGATGGAATGTGATTCTTAGCTCCTGGATCAAAATCTGAGTCGGACCTTCTTACAGGTGGAGATATACCCTGGTAATGACATCTGTAAAATATAACATCGAAACTCGAAATGGTTAGATAACAATCAGCGTGAAGTAGCAAACTTGCTCCACAATTAAATACACACATATATAATTCGGAATTGTGTTCTAACACAGGGGCACAGTGCATTTTTATTTAATAGTAAATACCTTAAACGTCGGTGTAGGTGTGAGAAACACGATGCTATGTGTTGCTGTCTGAATTCGCATAATGTTACATGTGCCTTCAAAAGGGAAAGATATCTCTGCACAAAAACAGATTCTGAAATATGGATCGTTTGGAAGTCACAAACACAAGCGGTTGTCGTCGAAGGCGCCAAGTGATCTCCCTCAAAAGTCACGTCTGCGGTCCACCAGAGTACTGTGCTTGGCCCCTAGTATGCCCGCCGTGGTTCAACTATTGGTTTTCATTTATTCTGGCATACAGTAGAATTGCCATGAGTACTCGTCTTTGTTTATTATAGTGATTAGTTTGATTTTTATGTTTTCACTTTGACGCATTGACTGAGTAAGGAGCCTTTATGCGAACCGAATTTTTATGTATTTCTGTATTAAGAGTAGCATCGGGACCCAGGGTAATGTTGCCCTGTGTTAGTCTTACTTTCTGTTGCTTTGTGGTTTATTCTACGAGGCGATTTGTTTTATGTCTTACATTGTGTTATTTTGTTCTTGTGTTTTTCAATCCTTTTAGCATTGCAATTACCTTGCTTGAGGAAGAGAGTGCTTTTCGCACGTTTTTTCGATTTGCCATTGTTTGGTTTTGTCTGTTTCCTTTTCCTCTTGGTGTTAGGAAAGGGTTACGGTTTGTGATTGTGGCACTCCTTGAACGTTTCTCCTACCTTTGTTTCCAAGCCTATATCAACGACATGCCAGATTGTGTACTGTCAAAGAAAAAATAAGCTCTTTGCAGATGACAGCCGCTGTACAGGATCATCACAAACCAGTCATACTGCTCGTTGCCAAACCAGGATATGACCAAACTCCAAGGATTGGAGATAAAGTGGCAAATGTCATTGAATGCTGACAAGTGTAAAGTACCAGCAAGTCACCAACAAGTGGCTTCCAATACTCCAAGATCACTTCATACTCAACCAGAAACATGCCACCAAATCTGAAGCAAAGTACCTAGGAGTCACGATTAGTAGTGACCTTTCCTAGAGCAAGCATGTTCACAATTTCTCCAAGAAGGCAAACTCAACGATGGCTTTGTCAGGCGAAACATCAGACTAGCCTTCCAGAAAGCAAAGGCAACAACGCACAGGACATTTGTGCACCCAACACTAGAATATGCCTAAAACTTGGGCTAGAAATACTGGGAACGACATAAACTAAATTGAAATGTTTCAACAAAGGGCAGCCAGATATGTCGTTGTAAATTATCAACACAGGAGCAGTTTTACTAATCTCGCTTCCTAGCACCCTTTGGAGTGTTATCATACTTAAAAAAATATCAAGAATGGGGCTTACTGACATCAAAGAACCAGACAGCAGATACTAAATTGTTGCAAAATACGAATAGAGAATGTCCACATAAATATCAAGCTGGATTTCCATTAGTTTGTTCAGAAACAGTAAATATTTACGAATCGTTATTTACGAAACTGTCACGTCCCTTAGTACCGACGTCACTGACATCCCTTTTTTTTCCAAATGGGATAATTTGATTGAGTATCCATAAACACTAATATGAAACGTAATACTGCTCATGCCCACTAATCACATTTTGCACAGAACTCTCTTTTCACAATAGGCAAACACAGGGTCAATGATTTTTAAGGAACAGCAAATGTAATATACACTAAGACGAAGATTGGAACATAACACATGCTGTTGTAAAGTGTATATAGTTCTGTAACGAGGGGTCCTTTGGAAACAAGGCGGTCATAACTAAATTTAAAATAGCAGAGCTCATTCCGGTTTTAACGAGGGTCATTTAGAAACAAGATGATAATAACTAAATTTAAAACAGAAGAGCTCATTCCGGGCTTCTAATGTCACTCAGAAGGCCTAATTAGTCAAAACTAGCTGAGCCCCAATTTGTGTATATGTTCAACACTCTCAAGGATCATTACTCTTAGAATCTGTTTATCTTCACTATAGCTGACGTTGGTGCCTCGTAGCGACCATAACATGTCTCCCTTTATTTCCCTCTAGCATACATTTTCTGGTCTTGTGTGATTACTAAACCCATTTTTGAATTTTAATAAGGTATATGAGGGTCATATGTGAGGTCTATTTGGCAAAAAGTAGCTGAACTTGCTCAGCAAAATCTTAAAATTTCAGTATTTACGTTCTGTGCTCTGAAGGGTCAATCTTTTTGGAATCGATTTATTGAGTTTGTTCATAAATGGTTATATAAAATGCAACACTGATAATAAATACCCTCTAGTTTCGTCTTGAGTGGAATTCTATTTTCTCAACTAGCAATAACATAATGGGAACAGTAATACAAAAAAAAACAAAAAAAAAAAAACACGTAAATACCATTTACAAAATGTGGAACTATAGGGAAATATTTTAGCTACCACACGGCAATAACAACTGTAGTGAAGATGTGTACATTTCGAGAAACTGCATCTTCTGAAAACAAAGAACACGTTATATAAATCGAAAATAATAATAATTGTATTGTGAAAGCACCGTTTTTTGTAACAATGACAATCTTACCAGAATCAGCTTCAGCGATCTTCATCGTATCATTCTGATGATCGAATGCAATGTAAGCTTAAAGAAAACAGTGTTTATATCATCTGAAATCTAAATTAAAGGAAATTATCAACCAGTGTTTCTTCCACAAGAATGGTAACCGTCGATTTCAGTATGTTGTCATTGGCTACAAAGACACATACTTCGTTCGGGATCACTCTGATGCGCCACAAAAATATTCAGATGCAGATGTCATAAAGATGCTGGAATATCTAACCGACAATATTTTTGTGGAGTTCGGCGGACGGATATTTCAGCAAACAATCGGCATACCGATGGGTACTAACTGTGCACCGTTACTTGCCGACTTGTTTTTATACTCGTATGAGGCGGAGTTTATACAAAGTCTCCTCCAAGCAGGCAAGAAACACCTCGCACAACAATTCAATTTCGTCTACATATATATAGATGATGTACTGTCTGTCTCTGAAAAACACACAATTTGCAGAGTATTTGGAATTCATCTATCCACGTAAACTTGAAATAAAGGAAACAACAGAGACTGCAGCCTCCTCCTCATACTTGGATTGCTATCTCTATATTGACAATGGAAAGCTTGCTACTAGGCTTTACTACGAACGGGATGACTTCAATTTTCCCATTGTTAACTTTCCTTTCCTGACCAGTAAAAGCCCTTCTGCACCAGCATACGGCGTTTACGTTTCACAGTTAATCCGTTTTGCCAGAGCCTGTTCAAATTATCAGGACCTCATGGAGCGTGGGAAAGTGCTCACTACAAAGTTGTTGATCCAGGGGTATCAAAAAAACCAAACTGGTAGCAACACTTAAGAAGTTCTGTGGGAGACATCATGATCTGGTCAATCCCTACAATATGGCAGTTTCCAGAATTGTTTCTGATGTTTTTGCCACTGACGCCCCATAACTAGACTTCCAAAATCCCGGACATACGCTTCTACCGATATTTCCTTCGTTCAGGCCTGTTGGCATGGTAGGCGAAGCTTGTTTACCAAGTAATGCTTACTATCCGCGGACGCCTGATTACACCCTTTATTCTGGGGTCTATGTCTGTTGGTCTGAACATTCCGATTCGTCATTCGTTTACGGATTTATGAGTTTGGATTATGGCTTAGGTACCATGATCGCAACTACTTAAATATGCAGCAAATACTCTTGTGAAACATCCTGATATACATGGAGCAATAATTTCTCCTCATCATTCTCATCAGTCATATATATTACTCTCAGATAAACGGAAATTGTACACAATCTTTACGTAAATTGTATACCAATAAAAATGAATATCTTAGTTAAGATTTTGAACTGCTCTAAACTTATCTGAACAAAACAACAAAATATCTTCTTAAATCAAAAAGCAGTTATTATATGCATGTGTGCAAGCCGTAAAAACGGCTTCCCATACTTCGAGATGCTTTTCTCAACGAAATCTCTTCAATCTGTCCTTTGGAAACTATTAAACTCCTACATTTCATCTGAAAACAGAATAAAGCTCAGGGCACCTCTTTCACATAGCTCACATGTACAGACTTATTCAAATCGGGTCCCTATTTTCTAGATGTTTTCTAACTTTGAAAGGTGTTCTCTCTATTTTCGAAGAATTGTTTTTCGCATTATTTGCACTATCGAAGTAGAAACTATAGACAATAATAAGCAAACCCCTACACGCAGCATTTTTCATCTATCTCTCTTGTGCAACAAACTAGACTTGAAGGCAAAATTGTTCAACCATTGACAATTTTTTTTTCTTTTTATAGTGATTTTTTTAATAGTATGAGTGAGAAAATATACCGTCTGACAATTGCGGCCAACGAAGACTCAAATCTGCCTGCGCATGCATTTAGCCCGTCCAGTGTCTTCGTTGTCTGTATGTAGAAAATTTGCATCCTTGGCTATCAAAAGGTGTCCAGTGAAAATTCTGATCAGACTGCGCGAATGCGTAAACTAATCTGAATCTTCGCTGAGAATACGTCCGAAGATGTGTATTCTTACATTGCGTCTCATTTGATTTTTGCTTTACCTCAGATCCCACCATTTTTTGTTGTACTCTGTTGGAGTAGTATCGCCTCTAAACACACTCCATCTCCACTGATCCATTAAATAACCAAATGGTAAAAAGGTCACCTTGTCTAATGCCTGCCTCATCAAGAAATTGATGTCCGCCTCTAAAAGAAAACTAATTGATTTTGATATATGTACGTCCGAAATATAAAAACCTACTGGTGCAAATATTTACTGTCACTTACTATATATTAGGTAGAAATACTAATGCCGTATGATCCGTGTCATGAGAAAAGAGCCGTCATAGCTAATGCCACCAGCAAAGTTTCAGGTAGGCCTGCGCATCCTGTGCAGTCACGCCAGAACCTGTACTGTTCGCTCACGTAAACAGTTTACCAAGAGAAAACTACAGCCGAATAAGTAGACACGTGGCCTCGCTATGAGACCGGGTATACGTACTGAAAGATTGATAAGATGGCAAGTCCAAAGAGCTTTCCCTCGCAGCGCGGCTTATGCATGTTATTGTAATGCTTCAATATAATTACAAGGTATTTAAAGCTAGTGTGTCTGGTTTGTATTCGTCATGTATTTCATGCTTCCAATTGATCCCATCATTTAAGAATCTTATTTTCTACGACTTCGATAATGTTTTCCCTTATAAAAGTTTATAACAACAGTGGTATTAAATTGTGTCTCTATTTGCGAACAGTGGTAGTGTTGTTACTGATTACACGCCCACCAAATTCAAAGCAGATAACACAGAAAACCTTTTGCCCGCACACCCTGTTTGAAAAGATTCTGAACAGGATCTTCGAATTTTATTTGGTTTGGATTCAGCAAAGATAGTAAAGATCAGTTCAGTCCGTCAGCTGGTCCGGTACATTGTTTTTTATCATTGCATTTTGTTAGAATTAATAACTTTGCTGTACATACCGTCATCGTTTTCCAGTGTCTCAATCAGCCCAATAGAATTCAGATGTTTGGGTGTTGATGCAGACAAAGCCAGAACGTCCCCAATGGCTTCATGGAAACCTGGTAATAATGTTGAAGACCAATAAATAAATAAGACACATTACTTCTGACATTTTAATAGAAAAACAGTGTGAGCATCGCCAAGCATTATGGTTTAACTGGTGGTTTTCTTTAGCTATGGCTGTCACTGCTTGAAAAAAATTGAACGAAATCTTGACAGCAAATATCTCAAAAACTGCTAAAGCTAGAGCCTCGAAATTTAAGAAATAGATTGGTAGCGATGAGTAAATGACCTGATCAGCTTTTGAATAAATTCTAAACAGTACTTCTTGAGTTATGACCTTTTATCATTTTGGGCATTTTTACATTGCACACTTTTTGATGCATAGCATAAATTTTGAACTGTGCATGCTAGGATTTTGGAATTTCATATATGGATTCCTCATGAAAAAAAACTGACACATATTTTTTCTTATCAGGATTATGACCCTTTCCTGAGTTATGGCCCTTTGAAAAAATATGAATGAAATCCTGTTAGCAATATATCTCAAACACTATTGAAGCTAGAGCCTTGAAATAGAGGAATAGATTGGTAGCGAGGAGTAGATGGTCGGAATAACTTTTGAATTGATATTGAAGAGTACTTCTTGAGTTATCGTCTTTGTCATTTTGGGCATTTTACATTGAACACTTTGATGCATAGCCTAACATTTTAACCATGCATGCTAGGATTATGAAATTTCAAATATGGACTCCTCATGAATAAATAGCTGACACGTGTTTTTTTTTCTTGTAAAGGTTATGTGTCTTTCCTTAGTTATGACCCTTAGAAAATATATGAAATCTTGTCAGCACAATATCTCAAAAACTATTGAAGCTAGAGCCTTGAAACCTAGTGAATAGATTGTTCTAGAGAGAAGTTGATGGCCTGACTAACTTTTGAATAAACACTGCCAGATACTTCTTGAAATATGGCTCGTTGTCATTTTTTTTTTCTTTTCTGTTGGAGTCTTTATGGTGGAGTATGTGCCGTTTTCAAACTTTGGCCAATGAAAAGCAAAATATCTAAGGACCCGCTTGAGTTAGGATCAGGAAATTTTGCAAGCAGTTTAGAACCAAGTGTAGATGACCTGATCAAATTTTGGTCGGAGTTATGTTCCTTTTCAACTTTGGAATTTTGTATCGACAAGCAGTTGGGGGCATAGTGTTTTACAAACACATTTCTAGTTTACACCTTTTTTCTGTGATGTTTCACTCGGTTAGGGAGCCGAAGAATCAGTTTGTATTTCTACAATCTTTGAATCTATAATGAAGAGTTGGTATCAGTAAAATCGATTTAAAGTCCCGGTAAGTGTTTATTACTGACCGTTCTAGGAAGATGGTTTTGGTGTTTTTTGTTCTTTGTGTTGCCTTGTGGCTGCCCAGTGAAGGGCATATTTTATCATTACGAAAACGCGTCTATTCAAATATATTGAAAATTTCATCTAAAAAAGGAAAATTTTCAGAGAGAAAAAGTCTGATATTTTCATATTTTCCTCAAAACAGAGATTGTATCTACTCGTTAGAACCGCCTCGCCGAGGCGGTTCTAACGAGTACCTACAATCTATGTTTTAAACAGAAACAAAAAATATATACCCCTGTAAATCCCAGTTTTACTATATTAAAGTGGGGTTTAAAGACAGGGCTGGACTATAAAAGGGGGATTAATTTTCACAGTGTCATTCTATCTCTTGATCTCAAGGAGGTAACATCTCCAGTCAGCCAATGGAATTACCATGTATGGTAATTCTGGCCCACTGATTGGCTAAAACGTTTAAATAGGTAAAATATTATCTATACCGGGAACCAGGTCCCCCGGTTTGAAAATCCTGTCTTTAAACGGATCAAAATATATATATGCGTGTTTTAGAGATGTGTTTTGTTCTGTTCTTTGTTTTATTTTTGTGTTCAGAGGATCTGGTCTAGCATTGTGATTACCTTGTTGTGGAAAGGACAGCTGGTTGCTTAGCTTTTCTTTGGTCTGTGGATTGTGTACTGTCTGAAATGCTTTGTTTGCTCTACCCATCGGTGTCATTGATAGGCTATGGTCTGAGATTGTGGATATTTCTGGACATATTCTCTACTATTTTTATATTGATAAGCACCTGCAATATGTTTGTCGTACAATATTTGTTCATATATAAAAGGGTCTAAAACACCTTAAAATCAGATCTTCTAAATACCCATGTATAAAAAACAAGGTTAACTGAACTGTTATACCACGCAGAAATTTTAATCGCACTTGAACAGGATTATCCAGGATAACAATGCATACCTGTCATAAATGCGAGTAGAATCTGTTCTCAAAAATAGACTAACAGGAAACAGGAGATATTAAGCGGAATATATACGCTTTGAAGGTAGTAGGTCTTTAAATATTTTATCGCCCCAGTTATGCCTATATATGCCTAAATATGCCTGTATAATCTTGACCCCCATAAACCCCACTGTTATATAGTAAAACGGGGGTTTACAGGGATATGCATATTTTTTCTATATTACATTACATAGAATGTGGGTACATTGCGGTTCTAACGAGTGCCCACAATCTATGTTTTTGAGCAGATATTAGAAAAATATATGTATACCCCTGTAAAACTTAGTTTGTTAGAACCGCCTCGTCCAGGCAGTTCTAACGACTACACACAATCCATGTCTTGAGCAGAAATTTGAAAAATATCAGGATTTTTTTATCTGAACATTTTCACTTTTTGGTGTTTTTTTCAGTATATTTGAATAGGCATGTTTTCGTTATGGTGACAAATGGCATATACACTACCAAATATATGAAGTAAAAGTCGAAAAGGGTTGCCTTTGGAAACAAAGACTCTACAAAATCACGTAAATCGGACTCGGTTTGATTGAGTCTCTTCATATGCAAGACTGTATTTTGCGCGGCTGCATACGCTCCCCTCCCCTCCCCTCCCCCCACTACCACTAGCGCCGGCTTAAGCGGTATTCTATTTTCAAAATAACCAGGATAGGCTCAATGATCTCAAAGGAAATAAAATATAACCTGCACTATGATGATGTACGGGGAGCTTTTTTAAGGCAGCCACACGGCACAACACCAGCTACAGCACAGTAAAATAAAAGTCAAAAAGGATTCCCTTTGAAAACAAAGAACACACAAAATCACAAAAATCGGAGACGTCTTCAATAGGTACATGAATCAAACGCTCAACGTACCTATCAGGAGCTCTCGGAAAAAAATAAAACTACAAAAGGGCATGCGCACCCAGCAAAGACTCAGATCAGCCTGGGCATCCGCCCAGTCTGATCAGAGTCTTCGCTGTGCACTCTATGGGTAGCTAAGGACCCAAGCTTTCTTCATACGGACAGCAAAATCTCTGATCAGATTGGGCGGATGCCCAGATTGATCTGTCTTAGCTGGGCGCTCATGCCATTTTGTAGGTTTTGTCATGCGCTGGCTCAGTTATAAATGAGCCGCGGTATAGCATTTCCTACAAGATTGCGTGTGCGCCCAGACGACCCAGATCAGCCTGTGGATCTACGTAGTCTGGTAAGGATCTTTGCAGGGTACTCTGTGAATAGCCAAGGAGACTGAAGACTTCTCATCACGAAAACATGCCTATATAGTTTTGACCCCCTTAAATCCCACTTTTATATAGTAAAACTGGGGTTTACAGGGGTATACATTATTTTTCTTATTTCTGCTCAAAAACATAGATTGTGGGTACTCGTTAGAACCGCCTCGTCGAGGCGGTTCTAGCGTGTACCCACAATCTATGTTTAGAGCAGAAATATGAAAAATATCAGAATTTTTTATCTGAAAGTTTTCATTTTTGGGTGGTAAAATTTTCAGTATATTTGAATAGGCATGTTTTCGTAATGATCAGCCTATGCCGGGTGCATATGCACTATTTTAGTCAATGCTGTGCCCCGGCTCAATTATGTCTTGATACTTTTGGTGTCATTGGTAGGCTAAGTTTTGTAATTGTAGCGCTTCCTTGACATCACAGTTACTATCTGACAAAGCATGACTTGCGATTGCGTTAACTGTACGCTTTTGTTGTTTATGTTGTGTACTGACCAGGATTTGCTCCTCCCCTGAAGGTTACAGGCTGGTCCTGGTATTGTAGGTAATACTGTATATGACCCATTTCATGATGGATTGTTATAAGGTCGTCCATAGTTATGTCTGTACACATCTTTATCCTAAAATCAAATGCAGGAAACGATGCACAACCCTGTCAACCCTGAGTTTCTGTAACGGACTTTTCCATCTATGAATTTGGACACATACTTTGTTACATGTAAAGGTTTGAGTCAAAATTCAATCATCTAATAGCATATAGTGTAGCTCCTGATGTGACGGCTCATAACGAGCCGTCACATCTGGATCTACACTGGTTGCAAAGTTATCCTTGTTGATCTTCAGGGATAAAAGGTTAAACAGCAATAAATGAAATCTCAAATGTTGTAGTGTTGACACTGATATACATACTTCAAAATCACTTGCAACCGCGTTTAGTTGAGCAAATAAAACGGCGATATCAGAACCATAAAATAATTATGCACATGATATTTTGGCGTAAAGGGAAATATGTTATACTTACTCTCAGGACTATCGGAGAGTCATCCACATTATGGGTAATAATAATTATAATAATAATAATAACTATTTCAAGAGGATAACATATTTGGCACGAGTGCCAGTCTAACATTATTACCTGGCGACTTAGGCGATACCTATGCACTATTCTACTTTGTGAAACAAAGATGCTCTGACTTTGAGGAAAATGACACTGGCCGCAGCATCGAACTCTTTTATCCCCGAGTGTTTAAAATGGACTTTTACATCCTTGAATTTGGACATGTGTACTGATGCAAATAGAGGTTTCAGTCTATATTCAAAACAGAATTTAAAACAGTGTAGATCCTGTTGAAACGGTCCGCTATCCGGTGTCTTATCTGGATCTACACTGCTTGTAAAGGCATCTGTTTTGGTCAGCAGGGTTGAAAGGATTAAATGGTTTGGAGAGAATGTATGTAATTTAAACCACATTTGTAAAAGTCGGGGTATACATTATTCGTTTTGCACAGCGTTTTCCTACAATACTGCATGTGCGCCGAGCAACTCAGATCAGCCTGTGCATCCGCGCAGTCTGATCAGAGTCTTGACAGGGCGCTGTAGGTAATCAATGATAAAAAGCGCCCACATGCGGACAGCGAAGACTCTGATCAGCCGGCGCAGATGCACAGGCAGATTTGAGTCTACGCTGGGTGCACATGCAATCTTGTTGGAAATTCTGTGTCCCGGCTCAAACAGCCTTAATTTTCAGTAATAGTTATCCTCTTTTTCTAAAAACAGTGTTTATAAGTTTATTTTATTTACACCATTAGGCCAATGTCTCCGTAGCGGCCCTTCTCTAGAGTACAATTGAGCCAGCACACAAAAAATGGGACCTTACGGTTTTCCGGTTTGTGGTTGTTAAACTGCGCATGTGCAGTTCTCTAGTTGGCCTACAGATATGCTGTTTTGCGTGAAGCCTTTCAAGGTCCCTACTATATGTCTGCGAATAGCAAGAGGCGGACAGTGATAAATATCATGAAAATATGCCTGTTCAAATAAATTTAAAATTTAACCACCAAAACTTGAAAGTTTTTGGATAAAAAATCCGATATTTTTCATATATCTGCTCAAAACATAGATTGTGGGTACTCGTTAGAACCGCCTCAGTGAGGCGGTTCTAACGAGTACCCACAATCTATTATTTTGAGCAGAAATAAGAAAAATAATGTATACCCCTGTAAACCCCAGTTTTACTACTAATAATATAAAAGTGGGGTTTAAGGGGGTCAAAATTATATAGGTATGTTTTCGTAATGTTTAGTGTTTATTGCAGGCAAGCTTCCATGGACGCCTGATTACATTCCACTTATGCTTGGTTCATGTCTAATTCATATCCCTAATTTTGTCTTTATGTCTATCGACTTTACGATTTATCGAAATACTATCTTGGTATGTTGACCTCAGAAATTTCCCCGGTGGATGCATTTTGTATTGGAGTTTAAATATATTATTTATTATAGTCGACTTATTATTCTGACTTCGCTTATCTGGAAAAACCAATTATCTCGAAGTAAAAATCTGGTCCCTGTTCTAAGATGAAAATCTAACAACTGGTAATAAATTATTGTGGAAAAGAGGAGAAATTGCTATCTGGTCCATGTTTTAACATAAAACACTAACAACAGGTAACAACATATTGTGGAAAGGAGAAATTGCTCCTAAGGAGACATTTCTTCTCTTTTCCACAAAAGAGGAGAAATTGCTCCTAAGGAGAAATTTCTTCTCTTTTCCACAATATTTTCACCATATATCTCTAACGTCAAGCGTCAAACTACATATTCATTTATGAAATGTGGTTGATCGATTTATTTTTTCCTCAATTCAGCAAAACTGATATGTCGAGGTACGGGTATCTCGAAGTATTTCAGAGAGTCCCTTGGACTTCGAAATAACGAGATCACTATATATCTTTGTTTCTTAATCGAAAGAGCCGAAACGTGGCAAAGCACACCTTCTGGCATGTGCGTCCAAAGAAGACCCAAATCATCCTGCGCATCCGCGCACATTGCTCAGTTTCTTCGCTGTCTGCATGATGAGAATTTACATCCATGGCAATCCAGAGTCTGATCAATCTGCGCGAATCCAAGGCTGACTTAAATCTTCTCTAGACTCACATATTCAAAGTTGCATTTCATCACAAAAACGTGCATGTATGATATTGACCCTCTAACATCTCACTTTTATACATTAAAACTGGGATTTACATGGGTATGAAAATATCAGAGTTTTTAATCTGAAATTTTTCAGTTTTTGGAGGTGGTACTTTCTATATATTTGAACAGGCTTTTTTTTTTTTCATAATGCTTTGACGCTCATTACGAAAACATGCCTATTCAAATATAATGAAAATTTCATCACCAAAAAAATGAGAATTTTCAGATAAAAAAATCTGATATTTTTCATATTTCTGCTCAAAACATAGATTGTGGGTACTCGTTAGAACCGCCTCGCTGAGGCGGTTCTAAAGAGTACCCACAACCTATGTTTTGAGCAGAAATATGAAATAAGTGTATACCCCTGTAAACCCCGGTTTTACTATATAATAGTGGGGTTTAAGGGGGTCAAAATCATATAGGCGTGTTTTCGTGATGTGTTGTTTAAATATTTCTATACCGCTACTTACCGCACATCATCTCCATGTGTAAAATCCCAGGCCGAAGCATGACAAACAACCTCTCTGCCGTCTTTCGGTCGCTCTATCATTGAAAAATTCCAGAACTCATCTGGCATTTTACGTAGACCAAGAGAAACGAAAAAGTCTTCTGCAGTTCGAAACATCCTCTCCGCTGTGAAGTTCTAAAACACATTTAAAGGCTCCATATTCCTTAACATAGACATTTTATTATCCAAGAACGGTTTGATAACTCGATATGTACAAATACAATCATAAAATGTGGCACCTGACAGCCTGTAAAACTTCAGTTAGTCTCGTTTTTGAAATTAAATGATTTTTTATCATATTTCTGAAATTAATTCAGAGATACGATAAAAAATCATTTCATTTTTGATCCAGTTCAAAAACGAGAGACTAACTAAAATTTTACAGCCTGTCAGATGCCACATTTTATGATCGTATTAATACTAAATATCAATTTATTAAACCTTTCTTGGATAAATAGTGTCTATTTTTGAGGAATATGGAGCCTTTAAGGGACTCGACACATATGATAAATAAATTTCTACCTGAAATTGACAATTTTTTTTTTTTTTTTTAATTTCCGGTTTATTTTAAAGAAAAATAACTGGCTCTCTTGACAATACATTACGAAAACACGCCTATTTAAATATATTGATAATTTCACCACAAAAAAAACCCCTGAAAGTTTTCGATAAAAATTCTGATATTTTCCATATTTCTGCTCAAAACATAGATTGTGGGTACTCGTTAGACCCCGCCTCGGCGAGGCGGTTCTAACGAGTACCCACAATCTATGTTTTTGAGCAGAAATAAGAAAAATAATGTATACCCCTGTAAACCCCAGTTTTACTATATAAAAGTGAAGTTTAAGGGGGTCAAAATAATATAGGCATGTTTACGTGATGAAGCTATATCCTTTAAGGGTACACATCATGGAGCACATGTGTTGAAAGGAAAATGCAGGACAAGTTACATAACTCTCTTCTTTTTTTGCACGACTGAAGGTCCCTTTTTCAAAAAGGAGATTATCCCAAGTACGTGCCTTTCAGTAATAATTACGTGTTGTGGTTTTACGGCCCTGTCAACTCCGTGGGGTCATGTCGAGCGCGGTAAGTTTACCTAACCAAACTTTTACTTGGCAGGCTTATTCCTCTAAGCGATTAACCAGTATTGTGCACATTATTTCACCAGAAACTGACAACTGCACTTCTTGAATCAGCGAAAGGGAGAGAATGTCCGTAGAAAATATTTCATGATCAAATCTCCGCGAAACAATGTTGCCGACTCGGCGGGGGTCAAACCCGCAATCTCCTGATCACCAGTTGGACGCGCGTCCGACTGAGCCACCGAGGCCGGCATCTTTCAATGATATTTTTTTCTTCAGTTATTTAAATATAATCTAACAATACACTGTAGAACAAGGAAAATGACCAGGTTATCCATTTGTGCATCACTAATGACCTTTTTCTACGAAACACGTCTGTTTTTATAGTTTCAATAAAAAACACATACCTTTTCCTTCAAAACGGGTGTGATGTCGATGCTCGCTTTTTCTGGGTACGGCTCTACAAGGTCATAGATATTAATCCAAGACTGGGACCACATGTTTCCTATTGATTGGCAAGATAAATAGGATTTGATACATTTGGTAGTCATTGCGCCATTTGTACAAGAGAAACATATTTAAAGACTCCGGTGTGTTTTGCTGTAGACCGCAAGGCATTTCAGTGGAAAGGACTCTAAATGGAAAGAGACTGCTACCTTTGGGAGCAACTTCTTTCAATTCAGGGTAGATTCCTATCCAAAACTCAAATTAGCATTGTCGCTCTTAGAAGTGTATCCATTCCTCGTGATAATTCAGTGTTCAGCACAGCATTTATCGAAAATATGTCTTCATCACGAAAACATGCCTATATAATTTCACCTCCTTAAACCCTGAAACCCCACTTTTATATAGTAGAACTGAGGTTTACAGGGGTATACATTATTTTTCTTATTTTTGCTCGAAAACATAGATTGTGGGTACTCGTTAGAACCGCCTCGGCAAGGCGGTTCTAACGAGTACCCACAATCTATGTTTTGAGCAGAAATATGAAAAATATCAGAGTTCTTTTATCTGAAAATTTTCAGATTTTGGAGATGAAATTTTCTATATATTTGAATAGGCCTGTTTTCGTAATGTGAAATAGGAAAGAATGGCACAATCGAACATATGGCAATGAGGCGGACCTGTTGGTTTTAAAATATTAAATAATTTAATAAGTTATGTCAGATATCTAGCACAGAAATAACTGCTCGAAAACAGTATCGCAAGGACGTTATTATGCCACACAGCGATGAAACATAGTTTCTTGCCCAAATGCAGTACATTTGTTTATTTTAATTGCTTTGAATTTCTTTCACTGCTTATCATGTTTTAGCTAAATTATCACCAATGTTTTAAATATCAGCTGTGGTGAAATCTACTGAAGAAGTCAAATTATACAACATACAGACAACCCTCTTTATACCGACACTCGATACAACGACAAAATTCGTTATAATGATAATTTGACTGTCACGAAACCTTCGCTTAAGAAGTAACAATTAGTCACAAATTATGCAGGAATATTGTATTTAATATGTAAAGAAACATATGTTTTGGATATTTGTTAGAATCACCTCAGTCGGGCGATTCTAATAAATTCCAAAACATATGCTCTGTGAGGAAATAAAAACAAAACAAGACATTTCTTACATATCAATCTGCTCATGAAGTGTTCTGTAGAACAGTAAATTCATTTTAATGGCAACGTCTTCGGAGACGAATGTTGTCGTTGTAACGAGGGTTCACTGTATAATAATAATAATAATAATAATAATAATAATAATAAACATAATAATAATGATGATATTAATAATAAACTCTTGTGACATTCCTGTATTCAACCAAAGCCTTTACCTCATTTGTAACGTTGCAAGATTATAACTTATAGACCTTGTACATATCTCGAGAGAGGAGGTCTGTCTCTTTTTACTCCACCAGACGGAGAGTTTGTGGACTCATCCGTCTGTAAAATTGAACATGCCAATGCGTAGACAATAACCGGAAACAAAATGACAGAGAGTAGTGACGAAATAGGTGAAAGCAAACAGTCTACACTGTTTGCACGTTTGTTTTCTATTCTGTGGAGTTGACTGCTATAATCGAACCTCTGTGGCTCAAAGATCTCTTGGGACCATGAAAATTTGTTCTAGACATGGGTAGTTCGAGCCACTGAGGATTAATGACAGCAGCCATGTCAGGAAGCCAATGTTGATAATTTAGGGATTTTGTTTCGCTCTACACAATAATGGTATGTTGAGTGTACTCATTAGAATCGCCTCTATGAGGCGATTCTAATGAATACACACTACATACAATTTCCTGATGAAGTAAGAAAATTTCCCTGAATATTTGTTTTCTTGAGCTATCGAAAGAATATCATAGGGCCTCCAAAACGAGTTTGTTTAACCATATTTTATTTGTAAACACAGATACAAAACATATCAACATGAACGCACTTCAACTGGGATTCAGAAAAAAAGTCAAGTACTTATATGAATCTGTCTCCCATAAACGAGTTCGAATTACCCATGGTAAATCGGTGTTCGAGCTATCGAGGTTTGACTGTATATTGTACGTTTTGACTATATACAAGAGCCGCAGTGTCAGAAAACGTAAATTCGGACATGTCCGCCTAGCGAAGTTCATAACGAAAACACGCCTATTCAAATATACTGAAAATTTGACCACTAAAAAAAAAATGAAAATTTTTAGATAAAAATTCTGATATTTTTCATATTTCTGCTCAAAACATAGATTGTGGGTACTCGTTAGAACCGCCTCACTGAGGCGGTTCTAACGAGTACCCACAATCTATGTTTTTGAGCAGAAATAAGTAAAATAATGTATACTCCTGTAAACCCCAGTTTTACTATATAACAATGGGGTTTAAGGGGGTCAACATTATATAGGCATGTTTTCGTGATGTTCAGTCTTCGTTGTCTGAATGAGGAAAATTTGCATCCTTGGTTATCCGAAATATGCTCATTTTAGCTTCGGATTATACTGCGCGATTGCGCAGTTTGACCTGAATATGTGCTAGGCGCACGGATTCGAAGGTACTTTTTTTGCGCTGTGGCTCGTATATAAACGATGTATCCAGATTAAGACAGTGTTGCCTTATTGAACTATCCATTTTGAAAGGCCTATTATAATTAGCTATTTCAACAACCACTGAAACAACATAGAAAATGAATCGTTTTGACTTAATTATTTAAGTGCATTCGCCTGATATGTGCTTGGCTAGATTTTAAAACACTCAAAGACAATTTAAGCAACCTTGCCATTAATATTTTGATAGCCTCAAAGATAATGATGAAACAAGAAAAGTGTAGTTGATTACAGATGGAGCTATATAATAGGGTTTAAACTGCCAAACGCACTGTGAATAGGGTTTAAACTGCCAAACGTACTGTGAATAGGGTTTAAACTGCCAAACATACTGTGCGGTAATTCGAACTCGTTTATGGGAGACATTCATATAAGTCCTTGACTTTTTTAAAAACACTGTCTTAAAGTGTCGAACAAATTAACTTGAACTCAGATTTAAGACTCCGAATTTGCATTTAGTATCACGCAACGGGATAATCATTTCCATAAAATGCTAACCCTTCTCAAGCTGAATAAATTAAGATGTCACGCCCACTTCTAATTTCCAGCCAATCGGATTACTTGATCCGGTTTTTGATAGAAATTCACATAATTTATGTCAAACAGTGCAGATCCAGGTCAGTTGGCTTCTGAAGAAGCCAACTGATCTGGATATACACTGTTTGCTGAGACAGGGCATGACGTGTTTAGCAAGAGAAGGGATAAGCGCTCTCAAACTGAACAATGCCCTCAGTCGAACTTTATCAGAGTCTGAAACGCAGGTGCCATAAAATTACAAACGAAGCTGCCCAGGACTGGCAACATATATTGACAAGGTACAATTGAACAGTGCCAAGAAATACAAATAAAGATCTGCAAGAGAGTAACCGCCTTTGAACGGTCAACAGAAAAGTAATATTTTGGGACATAAAAAACGAGCTTTATGGATTCCCATCCTCACCTTATGAAGCAGCTCCAGACTGATAACAAAAATACAAAACAAATGAAAGAACAAATAGAAAGAAAAGATTATAAGACTTTATCATGGGTCTGAGGGATATGTAGAAAAATCCGTTTCTAAGGTTTCTGTCTGGCATCACGAGACTTACAGAGAAATGTCAGACTGTGATCCCGAGGGACGGATTTTCTATTTGTACCTTACACCCATGATAGATTGTTTTTCTTGCATACCTTTCATTTCTGAAAATGAGGTTTTGATAATGCAGTCACTTCGATTGCAGACGTCCGCCATATTGTGATGACAATACAGTGACGTTTAGTGACGACATTACGTTCGGTGAAGTCAACCTTAACGAAAGCGTACCGCGACGTCCTTACAACCACTGTATATCAAACACGTGAAAACTATTTTCGACTTTTACCTTTCCCACGGGACGGATAAGGGTGTGAGATACGATTTGCTAGCTCCGATGTTATTTGCGGAACTCCGTACCCGTTATGCAAGAAAAATTGATGTGGGCAGTATTGAAGAATTTAATCACAGTACTAACATGGCAATATGGAAACATAGTAAATAAATAGAAAACAGAAATCAAAGAACGCAGCCGTAAAGGACACAGGGATAAAATATGAGAACTTGAGGAAACGTTGCTTTTTATGACGGATGTCTCAGGGCAATTGCGTCGCATTAAACTTTATCAGGCATTTGCGCAGGCTCTGACGTTTAGAAAATAAAAAAAAGTCTATTACGAGGCACAAAATCACTGATTTTGAAGCGAATATCTTTAGCTTTATATGAAAAGTGTTATTGCACTGATATTGGCGAAGATTACCCCTAGTTGGGATATCAAAGTCAGCTCGCATGCTCGAGTCCGTTGATATCCCAACCCGGGAAAATATTGCAGTATCAATGCAATAAACATACTAGAATGTTGTAGTTTCCAGAAATCACACTGCATAACAGCAGAAACCAAGGTTAGTTTCATGATATTGATATCCCAAATCGTGATATCGCGCAAACTAAAGATACAAAGTCTATTAGCGGAACAGAAAAAACAACTGAGGAACGATGTCTATGGTTTGATTGGACAAGAGTGGATTCTTACCTAGCAGATGTGCAGGTATATGACCGGAGGCAGGAAATTTGTCTGCTTGATTTGTGTACGTCTTCATAAGTGTATGACGGACGTAAGCGTGTAAACTCTCATAAAGCGGTTGCAACTCCGTCAGTAGATTCTGAAGATCCGTCTCAAATGTATCACTCTCGTACCAGCTTTTCCAATACTCGCCTGTGTCATTGTGGCCGCCATCTGAAACGTTAAAACTGCATAAAAATGCCATGCTTTCATATCTAATATTCAAACACTAAATTGCCTTAGAAATCTGAAGCATTTGTTAATCCTTGTCATGCTGAATAATTGAAAATGGCATGTCCACTTCTAACTTTCAGCCAAACAGATTACTTGATCCGGATTGTTGATATAAATCACAAACACTGCAGATTCAGCTCCGTTGGCTTCTTCAGAAGCAGGACCGGCCTCTGCGGCTCAGTTGCGTGCGCGTCCGACTGGAGACCAGGAGGTCGCGGGTTCAAACCCTACCGAGGTCGGCAACTTTCTTTCGTGGAGCTTGATCATGAAATATTGTCTACGATCATTCTCTCCCTTCCGCTGATTCTGGCGAAAGAATATGCACAATACTGGTTAACCGCTAAGAGGACTAAGCCTGCTCAGTAAACGTGTAGTTGGGTAAACTGATCGCGTTCGACATGTTTTACTTGGCCGTAAAACCTCAACACAAACACAAATCTTCAGAAGCCAACGGAGCTGGATCTACACTGTTTACATGCATGGTAGTTAACCCAGTCACGGTTAATAACTTTGCTTCCCTCTTTGGTTGCACGCCGGCGTATCGGACCTCAGACTCTATGACGGCTTCGGCCTAAAGACTTAGTAAAGAAGTAAGTGTCTGATGCTTTGGCTCTGGTCGGGCCCACCGGAGTCGAACGATTGGTTTTCATTTGCTTCGGCATTTTAGTTATTTCTTGCTGTCGAGTCCTTATCGTTGTTTCACCTCTGTATTCGTTTGATTTTTATGTTCTCGGAGTTGTTGCACTGAAGAGTTAGGGACCCTTCATGTGGACTGAACCAATGTCTTGTCTATATCACGGCAGAAATAAGGGCGAGGGTTGTGACCACGTAAAATCGATTTAACCCCTCCCCCACTCCCCCCTCCCCCTCAAGAAATATTTTACTGCCTGTTCCAAGGCAGTGCTTCTGCTGTGGTTTACTACTTCTGTCATTGTATGTCTTTGCATGTATGTCCTGGTCAATTTTTGTTTGTTTTGGATAGCCGTTTGGCCAAAATTTGGAAAAAAATAACTGTCCTTTTGGCTTTTTTCTTGTAGTGTTTTGATTGTCGAGCCATTGTTTTAAGTGCGTCCTTCTTTCCCTTTGGTGTCTCGGAACGGAAAGATGTTAGGTAATTGCACCAATTTCAGATCATTGCCTTCCTTTCTAAACTACAAAAGCAGGGCATATCCGGGCTCAGCAGGACTAGGATTAACATAACGAAAACACGCCTATATATTATTGACCCCCTTAAACCACACTTTTATATAGTAAAACTGGGGTTTACAGGGGTATACATTATTTTTCTTACTTCTGCTCTAAAACATAGATTGTGAGTAGTCGTTAGAACCTCATCACCTAGGCGGTTCTAACAAGTACAACAATCTATGTTTTGAGTAGAAATATGAAAATAATCAGAGTTTTATTTGTTGTTTGTTTTTAATTAATTAGAAAATGTTCAGTTTTTGGAGGGGAAATTTTCTATATATTTGAATAGGCATGTTTACGTAATGAAGACGTCAAAATGTATGAGCCGCAACGTCAGTAAACAAACAACTACCTCATATAAACAGTATAAAGTACTGAAGTAATGTCAGTTTAACATAAATTATACGAGTACATTACATCACTTTCAACATTACAGTCATATCGCCACGATGCGTGGATATAACATGGCTCAATGTCCACTTTAAGAGCGCTGCCTCACTGAAATATCACGTCGCAGACATATGCATGCCTATTCAAACAGATTGAAAATTTCACCACCAAAAGTGAAAGTTTTCAGATAAAAATTCTGATATTTTTCATATCTTTGATCAAAAACATAAGTTGTGGATACTCGTTAGAACCGCCTCGCCGAGGCGGTTCTAACGAGTACCCACAATCTATTTTTTAAGCAGAAATAAGCAGAATAATGTATACCCCTGTAAACCCCAGTCTTGCCATATAAAAGTGGGGTTTAAGTGGGGTCAAAATGACATAGGTATGTTTTCGTGATGTATTTTATTGAATTGTAGACCAAACTACAGACCACTTTCACTGCATTCGCTCTGAAAAATAATTAATAAATTTATTAGATTATCGTCTGGTACAATTATTGAAAATCAGATCTGGTAAACAGTTTTTGTTTATATTCCTCCAAAATGAGAGTGCATGTGTTCGAGGGCAGAACAGTGCCCATCACGAAACCACGCCTATATAATTTTGACCCCCTTAAACCCCACTTTTATATAGTAAAACTGGGGTTTACAGGGGTATACATTATTTTTCTTATTTCTGCTCAAAACATAGATTGTGGGTACTCGTTAGAACCGCCTCGTCGAGGCGGTTCTAACGAGTACCCACAATCTATGTTTTGAGCAGAAATATGAAAAATATTTGATTTTTTTGTCTGAAAATTTTCAATTTTTCGGTGATTAACTTTTCAGTATATTTGAATAGGCAGGTTTTCGTAATGAAACTATACTGATTGACCCCTTCTTTTTTTGTGACGCATTTTGTCAGTCTAAGTCTAAACTTTTCTTTGAGACCAAATTTGGAAGTCAAGGAATAAAATGTATGTTCTCAGTGCACTTACAGAAAAAAAAAAAAAAAAAAAGAAAGAAAGAAAGGAAAACAACTTATAGTTACTTATTGGGACGTAATGTTGATCATACTTAAATGATTACATCGACTTCCGTAACGTCACATGATCATTTATTGACGTTAAAGTAAGCAATGGTTCTATACAATACGATTGGACGATGAAGACGTTACATCTCAACGATCCTGCTCCGCTCTTAATAGGAAAACTGCGTGCGTGCAATTGTTGTTTTGCTCAAACATTTAGCCCTCGAACCAGATTTTTTCGTCAAATAATGGGTGGAAAATAATATAAATATAAATACAACAAATTCTTTTTTCGATTACTTTTTTTCTGTGTTCGCTAGTTAAGTCGGAATAATGTGAGAAGACGAAAATATGCAAGACAATATAAAAAAAAAATATGCAAGCCAATATCCAAAATTGAGCTTTCAAACCACCTGTAAATGATATCACTGATATATAAATGAAATAAAACTGTCTTTTCTTGTGACATTTTCTTTTGAAACAAGCAAAGCCGTTACATGTAAGCACTCGTCAAGATGACAAGGTTTTAACAAAATATACTGAAATCAACACTCAATGAGCCAATACTGCAAACTTTGAATTAAAAATAGATGCCTTGATTTGTCTGGAGATTAGAACTGTTTATCAGTTAGAGATGACAATTAGGAGTTCATTTTCAGTTAACATTGCGCAGTTTCGTATTTGACACACACAGGAACTGTCAATAAAAATCGGAACGAGTTGTAATAAGGGCAACTTGTCTAACGTTCATTGAAATATGCAAACATTGGGACGCGAGCAAAATTTACATGAACCTTTTTGGGGTTCACTTGCTTTGCTCGTGACCCGATGTTGTTCATTCTTCAACGAACATTAAACAACTGCCTTCATTTCGTAAGAGTAAGGGTCAGAATAAGCCAAATATTGTTATGGAAAAAAAAAATAAGTGAAGTAAATGGAAAAGAAATAAAGCTCCTGGTCACTGTAAGTCTAGAACTGCATGACCTCTACGTTCCTTAAGCCATAATGAATTTATCTATGGAATCTGGAAATCTAAATTTATGAAGGCTTTGCTATTAAGATTTATTGAAATCGTTCAATACATTTCGCTTAACAGCCAATAGAAACAGGCAACTCTCGTAAATCACGTACCACGCATAATAAAAGGTACCGTACCATGAATGTGTTTTGGTGGGTTCAGATTGATCAGAGTGACCTGCTTATCTGAGAAACGATCAGCGGATACATCGTTCGATCTATGTGTGTTGGGGGGGGGGGGGGGGGGGAGGGGGGGGCGGGGGGTAGGGGGGGGTAACTTCCTAAATATGGCATAGAACGGATGTGCGTGCCGAATGACCCCTTTTTTCACCGCTGCCGGGTATATGATTAACCTCCTTTTAGGAAAAAAATATATATGACTGACCCGATTTGATTTTACTTTATTGATATATGAAAGACCCCACTTTTCTGACATCTCGGTATATGCACATGTTTTCCAACAAAGAATGGACTCGTCCAAGTGATATGGATAGATGAGTCCACTAGGAATAACTGGCTTATACAGCTGATTTGTATACATTTTGTAAATGCTTGCCAGCGTACAAGATGAGATAAATGGCGTTTAATTAGTGAAATACAATTGTATTATTTTATTTGTAACCATGTATGCAAACAGCGAAGAGTATAAAAAATGGGTATAAAAAATCAAAGGGCAGTTTATGAAAGGTCAACATTTCATACGATCAAGTATATATGATCAAGTATATGACTGTGGGTCCGTTTTTGTTTTTTTTCAAAGGCTGGATTTATGGATTGGGTAGGTTTGGAATACTGGCTCGAACATCCGTACCACAATTATCCCCAAAATACCCCGCCCCACTCGAGTCTAATGCCCGCCGAGTTGCAAAATGAGCGGAAATCAAATATATTTAAAGAATCTGTAAACTGTTTGGTGTTTGCGCATTTCAAGTGCATAGTCTTAATTTACCCCTCATAGATAATTTAACCTTTATCACTCACAAGGCTAATTCAGCAGACAACGGACTGACAATAATTTTCTTATTTTCCCCAGAAAACATGGCTTGACATTTCATGAGTAGTGTCTCCTCAGGAGACAATATGCGTCAAATGTTAACGACTGTTTTCTACAGTAAAATAAAACACATTTCAAATTGTCGTCTGCTGAAATTTTAACCCAGCATGCAGTGCGTTAACACCTATAGCGCATACATCAATCAAAGAAGATATGTTATATCTCACACTTAGATAATTATTATCAAGAAAACTCTGCAAGGTATTTCATTTCGGTGAGGCTTTGTCAGTTATCGATAAAGAGGGCGGAACATTCCTGAAAACCTGGAAGTAATATATAACAATAAAGTTTTCAGCTACGAATGAATCAGTATATGATGCTCTTATTTGCCGGCGGGTGCAGAAAGAAACGACCCAGTAAGCATTCTACATAAATCTATAGCGGGCAGCTATCGGCCCGTCAGGGTAGCTGACGGGCCGATAACGGCCCGCTATAGATTTATGTAGAATGCTCGCTGGGGAAAGTTAACCAAATGAAACGCCACGTGACTTTCCTTATAATTTCTGATCCCTGTAATGACACCTTTTTTTGGCTATATATAGTAGTTAATTGCATGGGGGTTGTTTGGGTTGTGGTTACCTGAATTCTGCAAAAAGAAGCGTTTCTTTATATGGCTTTGTTTAAATCTTCAGAAATGAGTATTTATATAAGTTTTTGGTTTATTGAACCGCCCACTGTGAAAATGTGCGGAATATAAACTTCGCGCATGCATATTAGAGAGGTTCACAAGTTGAACGCTTAAACTTTGAACCTGATTATATAAAAAGCAGATGATTTTTAAAATTCTGATTTTAAGTTTCACAGAAAATGTGCTGGAGCACGATAAACTCTACAAAAAGACTTGTGCGTCCAGCAATAGTCTGTCTCCGGACTCTATCTTTACTATCATTTTCTCTTTTCTTTCCAAAGGTATACAAATCTGGTATAGCTTATAATGATTTATTCAGTTATGTCCCTTAGAGGAAAAGATAGAACAGGTGAATATAAGCGGGAGAAATAGGGATTAAAGAGAGAGAAAAAATAATGTTCAGAAAAATAACTAAAATTAATAAAGATTAAAAGAAAACAAAGAAAACAAAAAAAAAAACAAAAAAAAACAACAAAAAAAACAAAAAAAAAAACAACAAAAAAAAAAAAAAAAAAAAAAAAACAGAAACGACTGGAGCCAGTCTAGACCATCAAATTTTGATCAGATCAGCGTACGCCTCCACGCCGTCTTATCGGAGTCTTCGCATGTGTCTTCAGCAGTCTCTGGGCTATCCAAAGAGGGATAAATGAGAACCCTTGGCAAACCGAGTGAATGTAACAGCTGGTCTCTTCCCAGCAGGCACATGACGTTTATACAACGTCGGACCAACATTGATAAAACACTTGATGCTGGGGCCCAGCTTATGAAGCAGACAAAATTCAGAGTGCCCCTCATTTTAATTTAATGGCATTACGAAAACGTGCCTATTCAAATATATTGAAAATTTCACCACCAAAAAAATGAAAATTTTCAGATAAAAAATTCTAATATTTTTTTTTCATATTTCTGCTCAAAACATAGATTGTGGGTACTCGTTAGAACCGCCTCGGCGAGGCGGTTCTAACGAGTACCCACAATCTATGTTTTTGAGCAAAACAAGAAAAATAATGTATACCCCTGTAAACCCCAGTTTTACTATATAAAAGTGGGCTTTAAGGGGGTCAAAATTATATAGCCGTGTTTTCGTGATGATTTAACCCTATTAACCCTGTAGACCGTAACAAATACCTTGCAAACAGTTTAGATCTAGATGAGCCGTCTCATCAGGATCTACACTATATGTCAGTCTGTTAGTGATTTGAGTAAAAAATCCTACTGACAACAATAGAACTGGCGAAACATAATGATCAAAGAGTCCACTTCAGAAACTCAGTGGGTTAAAGGCTCCATATTCCTCAAAAATAGACAAAGCGGCTATTGCCTGTCGACTGGTAATAGCTATTTTAACGTAAGTCGGCTATTGCCAGTCGACTGGTAATAGCAATTTTAACGTAAATTGGCTATTTGCCAGTCGACCAAGAAAGGTTTAATAAATTGATATCTAGTATCAATACGATCATCAAATGTGGCATCTGAAAGCCCGTAAAATTTCAGTTAGTCTCTCGTTTTTGAACTGGATAAAAAAGTTTTATTAATTATTATTTTTATCGTATTATTTAATTCAGAGATATTTCATTTCAAGAAGAGAGACTAACCGAAATTTTATAGGCTGTCAGGTGCCACATTTTATGGATGTATTAATGTCACATATCAATTTATTAAATCGTTCTTGGATAATTAAATGTTTATTTTTGAGGAATATGATGCCTTTAAAGGTTACTGCAGAGCATTAAAACCTAAAATATATATGGGACACGTAAATTAGACCAGAAGCAGAAATCCTTACTTCAAGAACATGATGAATGCACATGCTCTGCACATTTTTTCTGGGAAAATTATAAATATTATAACCAGAGCTTTTAATTCTGCTAACGGGGCTATCACCCTTGAAACGACTTAAAGGAGGAAAGTGCCCTATCATTGGCTAGCTGGTTTCAGCACTGATTGGTGTTAATGGGTTTGTATAGCCCATGGTCCAAAGTAATATCAGATTAAGAAATGATTTCTAGTTTAACCTTTACCGCGCTCAGGGCAAATTCAAGACAACAATTTGACGATTTCTTTTTTTCAGAAAACAGGGTTTGATATTTCATGCAAACCGTCTCCATAGGAGACTGTTTGCCTGAAATGTCAAACCCTGCTTTCTGGAACAAATCAGAAAAAAAAATCAAAATGCCGTCTGTATATTTTTTGTCTTCGTGCAAATGGCATGTGTAATTATTATTTCTGTAAATATTTAAACCCCGACCTGTTCTATAAAAGGATGTAGGCGAGGCTTATTTAAAAATGGCGCAGAACTTTTACATTTTGTTACTTGCAGAAACTTTATCAATGAAAATAAAAGAACTAGAAAACCTTCATACACAAAATGTGTTTTGCTAGAAGGCATGTCTATACTTTATACAATAGTACTAAAATATTGTGTTATGAAAGATAATTAATGAAGCAAGCTGAATGAAATCAACTACAAATGCTGAGAAATTCAAACTAGATATAACATTTTTGTCATTTGATGTAAACATAGCAACCTGGAGTTCAGAGTACAACCACTGTCCACTTGTAAGATGGCAATCACAGTAAATGCAGATAAATTGTTCTATCTTAGATTCCTTTCAGGGATAATTGCACTCATATTCCATGATTCAAACAGAAAATTGTTAAAACCATTATTATAGGCATTTATAGGAGCTTATGCAATCTGCATACATGTATGGAGATATGTTAAGAAGTCAGTTACAATTTTATTCGAGCAATGGAAATTACACTAATACATGTAAAATATTGTGAATCCTGTTTCTTAACTAACTGAAATATAGTAAACAAATCATGTCATTAAGCCACTGTTTGCTGGGTACAATTTATCAAAAGTCACAACCATTTGTGCTCCATGTAAGCCGGGCATGTAAGGCACAAATTTAAATCTTATTTGGCATATTCATACCTAGTAATGAGTAAATCCATTATTTTGTAGCATCCTGAGCAGACCCCAGGTAAACAAAAAACAATTGACAAGTAATCAATTAGCCCCGCCTACATTTTCTGGTGGTAGCTGCTATCGCAAATTCCAGTTTAATGATGTACTGCAGAGGTGCTATTATCATACAAGTTTCTCTAAGAGAATTAGATTGTATTCCTGATAAACTCTCAGTCAGCAGCCAATCAGACGATAGGAATCCGCCCACTACATGTTGCACACCTATACTGGGGAGCTGATAGTTCCGTTGCCTCTGATTATAACTCATTTATCTTTTGCTTCTGTAATCCGCTAATTGATAGTATATGGGTATAGATTGTATCAGCGAGTTCAATGGGAGATAGCAGTCACTTAACTTGTCTGGGTACTCTAAATAAATAACCAATTCCAATTACTTCAATCCCGCTGCTTTAGTCATTAGCATCGCCATTTAGTAAAGCGTTTCCTTTAAAGACCTAATTTGAAAATGACCATATGCCAATATAACTTTCAAAATATTATGAAGGATTTTTTTATCAATAAAGTGTGCAATGTTTATAAATCATTGCATATAATAATATAACTTAAATTGATTATTAGCTTCTATAATGTTCCAAATTTTCGGGTGGGTTTGCACGGCCTCAGAGAGAACGGCCCGTCAATGTTGGGCAATAAGGCCAATTTTTGTTAGTGCGACTTTGTATCAGTTTTGAAGAAACATCTAGTTATTGGTCAATTCTTTCGGTCGTGTTTTTAATTGGTCGACTGTCCATTGGTGTTTCGTTAAAGTGGTTGGCTTATCACACAGTTAAGCAACGGAGATCGCGGTTAGTAGATGGATCGGTGACCGCGGTGCTTGACCCGACAAACGCATCTATTAGGCACTCGACGGACTATTTGTGTGTGTGTGTGTGTGTGTGTGTGTGTGTGTGTGTGTGTGTGTGTGTTTGTGTGTGTGTGTGTGTGTGTTTCTTTCTTTATTTATT
The DNA here is from genome assembly GCA_964016985.1 of Anodontia alba. Classification (NCBI taxonomy): domain Eukaryota; kingdom Metazoa; phylum Mollusca; class Bivalvia; order Lucinida; family Lucinidae; genus Anodontia; species Anodontia alba. The sequence continues at coordinate 90,331,553 of OZ024831.1, forward strand.
TATGTTTTTGACAGATTATGAGATCTGGAAATATCCTCTAGCTCACAGTCAAGTTTCGATTCGACCGGTTGCGAAATAACAAAGACGTAAAACATCATATACCTATAGTATTTTATTGTCTATTGGAGTGACATTTTGCAAATAACTTATTTCATAACTGACCGACTTGAAATTTGATAGAAAAGTTGCGCTAGGCTTACAGTTTATAATATGTAAAAAAAAATCACAAATTTACCGTCGTGTGTCAGAAAAACTATACGGGTCGTGCATAACTGCAGAAGCTGGTTCCCTCCTTCAACTGGGTAAACGGAAAAAATATTTCTACTACATTTGATATGATCAACAACATGGCTTACAATGTTTGCATGTTAAGTTATATCTTACAATGTTAAGTTATACCTGTTGTTTTCCCTTTTGATAAATAACCACAATCATAATCATATTTTCATATTTCTGTTCAAAGCATATAATGTAGGTACTCGTTAGAACCGCTTCGTCGAGGCGGTTCTAACGAGTATCGACAATCTATGCTTTTTGAGCAAAAATAAAAAAAAAAATGTATACTTCTGTAAATCCCAGTTTTACTATAAAAAAGTGGGGTTTAATGAGATCAAAATTATATAGGTATGTTTTTGTAATGAATATAATTATATAAATAAACTCACCTCTCATGGCCTCATTGGACAGTTCAACAAATTCAGCATACAGCTCCTTCATTTCGCCTTTCGAAACATCTCTCCATCTCTTCCAAGCGAGAGCTAGCTCATCATAGTCACGACTCTCGGCAAACAGCCTTGTAAGTCCTGTAGAGTACACAAAGCTTATTTAGTTGTTTTATAGATTACGAAGAAATAATTCACTGGTGTTCTGAGGCTTGCGCGTAAAAAAAAAAACAACAACAAAAAAAAAAAAAAAAAAAAAAAAAAAGAAATAGCATAGCAAACATTATTATTTTCTCGTAATCGATCAAAACAACAAAAATAACTGTTTATTATAATTTCATTGAATTTTCACATCGAGCCGTAATGATTTTATACCAAAATAGTTCAAGTCAGCGCACGAGTTTCAGAAGGCGTGGTTTAGTTTGAAAATCAGTCGCCATCTTGCTTTCACTTAAACGTAAAAATCATCCTGGTTTTTGAAATATAGACACAACAATCATTACGAAAACCTGCCTAATCAAATATACTACCAATTTTACCACCAAAAAATGAAAATTATCTGATAAAAAATTCTGATATTTTTTCATATTTCTGATTAAAACATAGATTGTGGGTACTCGTTAGAACCGCCTCGACGAGGCGGTTCTAACGAGTACCCACAATCTATGTATTTGAGCTCAAATAAGAAAAATAATGTATACCCCTGTAAACCCCAGTTTTACTATATAAAAGTGGGGTTTAAGGGGGTCAAAATTATATAGGCATGTTTTCGTGATGGTCACGAAAGTTGAACTGGAGTATCAAGAAAGACTTTATATTTGTGTTGCAGGTCTTTCCTCAAAAACGCCAACAGGACGTGAAACTTGCAGTCTGATTTCCATGATTTGTATCAAATTTTCCGCAAAACGTCAACTATTGTTATTGTTGTTACCAACAAAGTCAGCAAAGTCGCCTTGCAATTATGCCGTCAAAATGTTCGAAATTAAATAATTCACACCGTAAATTATAGATTTTAATTCACTGACAAATCTCAAGAAATCAATGCTGAAAATGTAATAAATACAGGTTAATGCAGTCTGAATTTTAAATACAGAAAATATTTCAAAAGTGTATTAATTTATATATTACATATTATAAAAATGACTTTTCTCTTCGGATTCTGTTTTACGCTCTTTCTAATGGCGTCAGTAAATTTTGCGACGTTACGTCATCTGCACTCGTCGCGCGGAGTAATAGCGTTCTAAAGGAAATATTTCCTCCAGTGAATTATAAATTATATTTCAAACAGAAATTACTAAAAATAGCTTCAGATATGTAATATATGAATTTAAGTTGGAGTTTCACGGCCCAGTCAACGCTGTTAAGGTCATGTTGAGCAGGTCAGTTAACCTACTCACACTTTTCTTTTTGCTGGGCAGGCTTAGTCTGTGGCACATACTTTCCTTACTAAATAACATCCGCCCTTCTTGAATCGGCGGAAGGGGGCCTGATTTCAGTATCTGTCTCCACTAAAGTTATGTGGTCGAACCGGGATTCGAACTGGTTACCACTGGATCTGCAGACACGCTACTGATCGTGCTGTGGAGCTCAGCTTTAATACATTATTCCATATGAAGACATTTCAGGGCATATACGGACAGCAAAAGCCCTGATCAGAATGCGCATCCGCGCATTCTGATCAGGGTCTTCGCTTTCCGTTTACAGATAATCTAAACAATGTAGAAAGTATCAAATTACAATAAAGGGGGCATTGACCATATCCATATCAATATCATGTATTGTATTACTTCACTGGTCTTCAAATACGCGGAGTACTTTATTTCTGTTAAACTTGTTAACGCGTGCGAATTACGGAAATTACTATGTCCATTTTTTCCTTTTTCAAACGTCCCATAAAAAATGAATTTTGAGTTGACCGGTCAAATGGTGATGGGGAACTCGACTGAATCCATCCCGAACAGCCTTCGTATCCGCTCCTGACTCGACCTACTCGCTTGATTTTTTTTTTTTCTTAAATTACTGCGAAAACTCATACTATTTGTCAGATGTCACTAAATTTGAAAGGTATTCAAAAGTAAAATACATTGCAGTAGAGTGACGTTGTGTGTGTTTTATCTAGATGTAGGATATCATCACAACTGCAGCAGACGACAGTTTGAATTTGTTTGTATTCACATGAAATGCCAAGTCTTATTTGCTCTGAAAAATAATGAATAAAATTATTAGATTATCGTCTGGTACAATACTGTCTTGCACTTAAAGGGTTAAAGCTTAAGCGGTGGCAGACGGTTTTTTTATCAGCAAGCAGCAAGCGTTTTTACCCATTGTCGTACGGCTTCAGAACAATCCTCGTTTATGACCGTTTTATGTTTTGTCATGTCTTCCAATAGTAATAAATAACAAATAACTTGCATAAATCTGCATCCCTTCTGAAACAGGTATACTACTCACTAGAGTATTTCCCATTTAGAAGCTCTGTTCAGAAGGAAGACAAAGGAATTATGAAAAAAAGAGTAAAAAAAGAATATTAAAAAAAAATGCCTATCCTGAAAGCAAATGAATTCACCGTAATACTTGTTTACAACACGATAAATGGTAAATGTCTAGTTATGAGCGATGGTTTCTTACATGTGTCGCAAAATGCACTATATGGCGGCATTCCAATTAGTCAGGCTTATATATTTACCTAATAAGAACCGTTACACTGCTAAATGAAAATAGAAATGAAGATTAATATCTTGCGATTGTAAGCTCTAAAGCTGATCTGGTGACTCAATAAATCAAGTATATTACTCATTCTAAGGCACTTGACTATGTAACGCGACTTCCGATTGATTAACTTCAAAATGTTGCGACGATATATTCTCTCATTTACTGTCGAAAACCCGACGTCATCATTCAATGGCTGTGCGAATTGCGAATGCTCTGCATAAAACTTTTGGGCTCATGATGGAATAGCATGGATTGTGTGAATTGTGCACGTGCTTGCGATAGTGCGCATGCGCAGTCTCGCTCGTCTGAGCATGCGCAGATCGCGTATATCTAAAGACGTTAGACAGCAATAACTACTCACCTGGTTCTAACGACATGCAATCATGTCCTGGAATTCCGCATACTTTCCCAGTGCTGTAAATGCTGTCCATTTTAGACAGAACCACATTCAACTGAAGATAAGAAACACAGTTGTTGAGTAGACTGAATACACATGCTAGAATTTCGGCCAGTTTTACAAGGGACACAACTTTAGTGATTTTCTGTTTGCTCTCCTGGTCATCAAGACCCTTCTGGAAAAGGGTCTACTGAAGAAAAGAATTTGCTCCCGCGAGGAGAATTCTTTCCATTTAGAGCTGCCCACTTTCCAGAAGGAGGGCAAAACAAATTTGACAGAGTTGCATCCAATAAAATATATATCAATTGCCAATAAATAAAAGTGTAATAGATAATCTGACTTAAACTACCAGGGTCCTACCTACAAAGCAACTCATTAGGTGATCAGGACCAAATAGTCGTACACACTTGCATGTCACAAGACATTAGAGAACAGTGCGTTGAGTTCCAGTTATGCAATAAGTATATTCAATGAAACGCTCAAAATGTTTGTATTCAGTTCTTTGACATATTAGTCAAATTGTTTTCTGTAGATCTCAATACAAACACTTTAGGCAATCAGTCAAATTCCCAGTCCAGTCTTCGGTACTTTTACGCTCCGTTATCCGTGCATACCAAGCAAACTTAGGACCTCAAGTTGCATTTACTGTACAAACAAACAACTATGTGAGGGTCGGACAGCAGGTATGTCTTGAAGTTCAAAGGCCATTGTTTTACTTATTTGGAATTTGAAAGCAACATTAGTGCTGGCAATAAATTACATGTAGTTACTCTACTTAAGATTTGATATGTAACCACTGTATTAAAAGGAGATATTATTTACAATAATATAAGTTTCAGTTTTTTACTATAAAAAGCAGCTAACTTTGTACCATACAAGATGAGTTATAAAGCCTTCCTGTGCACAACGGTAGTAGTAGTAGCAAAAGTACTTTTAGTAGAAATAATAATAATAATAATAATAATAACCCCCCCCCCCCCCACCCCACCGGGTAACTCACTCTCTCTAATTTGGTGACGTTCCTCATCGCACTGGTTCCCTGCTCGGCAATATCTTGAAATTGTCTCCGGATAGCCTCGTCTTGAAAATTCCTCCAATCAAACAAGGAAGCATTTCTGGAAGCTTCTTTAGTGAAATTGGCAGCAATAAGAGAAACAGCAACCTGAAAATATAAAACATTTAGAGGTAAATAGTAAATGAAACACCAATGGCTTCAGATTATCAGGGTGCAAGAGTAGAACAGACCTCCTATGTTAATAAGTCTGTGTCATGTGTGCCGGCCTCGGTGGCTCAGTTGGATGCGCCGTCCGACTGGAGAACAGAAGGTCGCGGGTTCAGTCTTTCGTGGAGATCGATCATGAAATATTTTCTACGGTCATTCTCTCCCTTCCGCTGATTCAAGAAGGGCAGTTGTCAGTTTCTGGCGAAAGAATGTGCACAACAATACTGGTTGACCGCTTAGAGGACTAAGCCTGCCCAGTAAACGTGTGGTTAGGTAAACTGACCGCGCTAGGCATGACCCATAGGGTTGACTGGGCCGTAAAACCTCAACACAAACAAATAAAAACTGTGTCATGTGTATCTTCGTGTTTCCCCATAATATGTACAGTAATACCTCAATGACTCGAAAACCGATGACTCGTTTACCTCGGCTAATTCGAACTCGTTTTGGAGTCCCTAGTAAGTTGTTCCGTAAAATATTAAAAGGATAATCAGGATTTTTTTTTAAATTTTATCACGATTCTAATGAGTACAAACATCATACATTATTTTACAGAAGATCGAAAAGATTGCAATTTGTCTCATAAACTGGCGCTATAATTAACCCTCAGTGACTAAAACTACCCATATCTAAACAAATTTCCCTGGCCCAAAGATGTTCGAGCCATTTATTTCGACTATTGTTTTGATCTTCACTGATTTTTTTTTTTTTTTTTGCGTAAAACTAAAAACTTATCGTCAAAAATGTGCTACACATTCAAATAGCTCCGTATACATCTCCTGTTATCTTTGCATTGTGCGGAGTACCAAAATCCGACAATACGGTGGGAAAAACAAACCCTATCTCGACAAGAAATGTTTATTAGAAGGCTCGTGCTATAATTAGGTTCACAATTCCGTTTAGTGTAACATTAGTCAATTGAGACGCATCATGGGAAAAGTCTCGCTAGAACCTATATTACTCGCCTAGTACATTCAATCGGTAGGCCGAGGGGAAACTTCAACCAAAGAACTGGACATGTGGCCTTGCTACGGGATTTTGTTTTGTTTGTGTTGAGGTTTTACTGCCCAGTCAACCCAATGGGGTCATGTCGAGCGTGGTCATTTTACCTAACCACACGTTACTGGGCAGGTTTAGTCCTCTAAACGGTTAACCAGTATTGTGCACATTCTTTCACCAGAAACTGACAACTGTCCTTCTTGAATCAGCGCAAGGGAGAGAAAGACCGTAGAAAATATTTCATGATCTATCTCCACGAAAGAATGTTGCCGACCTCGGCGGGGGTTGAACCCGCGACCTCCTGGTCTCCAGTCGGACGGCGCATCCAACTGAGCCACCGAGGCCGGCATACGGGATTTGGTATGCGCTCAGAAAGACTCGTTCGACGGGAAAGTCCGAAGAGTCAATTTTGGTTAAGGTTGTCGTCAACGTGATTATCACTGACCAATGAAATCAAACCGCGCGTTTGTACGAAATCCAGGTAACGGTTATTTATAGTCGCGCTATTCTTGTCGCTGTGACATAAAAGTGCCGAGTAAAAAGGCTTGTCTGTAAAACCTCTACTGAGACATTGGAAAACAGTGCAGACACAGATCAGACGCCTCAGACGCGCGTATGATCAGGATCTCTACTGTTTGCTAAAGTTACAGGAAGTTTAGGGTTAAATGAAACAAGTAAAATGAGATAAGTCCACGTCCACGACCATTTTCGCAGACTCCACTCAGAGGTAATCGTTCCACCGGTGCTGTCAGTACTTAAATGTTTAACATAATACAACTTGCGAACTGCAAAACACTGTAAATGCACTGCCAGGTAAAATACGTTATAAAGTGAATGAATAAAATATTCATGGGAACGAACGAATGTAACCTTCCGCGTTGGTGTACATTAAACAGCATTGGGTACAAACGAACCAAAACAACATCTGCTGCGAATCTGTTTTTAACAAGAGAACACCTGCCGATTCAGGACGACCGTTTATATCCAAATCTGATGGGGAAATCAGCTTTCCTGTTGTCGGGATACAGACGCAATTGACCGTGTAGCCAAGATAATGAATAGATACCAGCAAAAAGGTATCTTATACCTCATTAGGAGTGCCAAGTGACAAGCCGCTGGCCGAGTCGTAGTATCGAATCGGGGTCTACCAAGTTTTCTGTGCAAGGTGTTACTTGTGCGTAACGTCCATTATGTTAACATTATGTTAACAAGACTATGCAAGGTGGATCTCCAGTTCCCTCTTACTCTGTGATGAAAACAGGAGTTTGTAGGGTCTCATTTTATGAAAATTGTTAGCAGCTGCAGTTTTTACTCCAGATTTTTATTTGTTTATTACTTCTATCAACTTTTGTTTACCGCATAAAGCTGTCTTTCATCACGAAAACATACCTATCTAATTTTGACCCCCTTAAACCCCACTTTCATATAGTAAAACTGAGGTTTACATGGGTATACAATGTTTTTCTTATTTCTGCTCAAAAAAAAAAAAAAACAACAAAAAAAACATTGATTGTGTGTATTCGTTAGAGCCGCCTCGGGTATACAATTCAAGCGTCCGTCGAACAGAGATGATTTTAATGTCCACAACACATGTTTCTTTGTGGATAAATAAGAAACACATTAACTTAGAATTATAATATACCCATGCAAATGGGGTTGAGTAATTTCTGTGCTTTCTTATCAGCGACGAACCGTTCCTATATCGGTGCCCATATGGGATAAGCCTTGGTCTATACGGGACGTTGTCGTCACGATGTTCGTGGACATTATCGGATGTCCTCGGGTTTCTACGTTTGCGGCGTTGGGTTGTGAAACTGCAAATCAAATTTTCAAACTCTTGTAACATCTTTGTGAACAGTAGCAGCAAGTGTGAGTATGCAATGTCTTAGTTGAAATAAAAGGAACATTTTGATAACAAAATGTTTTTTTTGTTGTTGTTTTTTTGTGTGCTTTTTTTTTTTTTTTTTTTTTTCGCCATTTCCGTGAGAAACGAGAAACAGGGCACTGTTTTCTTGATATCATGTGAGTAAAAGAACCGATCGCTGATTTTCAGTGGCGACAGGGAAAATGTTATCAAGAGCTATGTGAATAATTGCAGTTTTCACATATACAGTCGAACTTCTATCTCTCGAACATCTTTTGGAAGTTTCTTCAGGAGATGGGTAGCTCGAGCCACTGAGGGTTAATCATGGTGCCGGGTCAGGAAGCAAACGGCGATAATTTGGGGAAGTATTTTCGATCTTGTATTCAATAATGGTATGTTGTGTGTATTCATTAGATTCGCCTCTATGAGGCGATTCTAATGAATACACGCAACATACAATTTCACGATAAAATAAGAAAATTAATCTTTGGTTTTTCTTGGGCAACCGGAGGAATTTCGTTGGGACTTAAAATGAGTTCGAATTAGCCAGAGCAAACCAGCCATCAATGTTCGAGCTATAGAAATTCCGGAAAAATGAAGAAGAATACAGTAAACCTTGATGACTCGAGCACTGACGGCTCATTTACCTTGGATGACTCGAACTCGTTTTTCAGTCCGTATGAAATTCTTTCGATAGCTCACGAAAACAAATACTCTGGGAAATATTCGTATCATTAAATTGTATGTTGTGTGTACTCATTAGAATCGCCTTATCGAGGCTATAAATATCATTATTGTATGGAAGCACAAAAAGACTTCCTTAAATCATCATCATTTGCTTCTTTGCCATTGCGCGATGATTAACTCTCATTGGCTCGCACTGCACATGTCTCGAATCATTACGAAAACATGCCTATTCAAATATACTGAAAATTTCATCACCAAAAAAATGAAAATTTTCAGATAAAAAAAAATCTGATATTTTTCATATTTCTGCTCAAAACATAGATTATGGGTACTCGTTAGAACCGCCTCGGCGAGGCGGCTCTAACGAGTACCCACAACCTATGTTTTGAGCAGAAATATGAAAAATAATGTACACCCCTGTAAACCCCGGTTTTACTATATAATAGTGGGGTTTAAGGGGGTCAAAATCATATAGGCGTGTTTTCGTTATGTACTGAAAATTTACTGTATATTTTTACCACTGAAAGCATATTCATGCACTGGCAAGTGCGTATGATAAGATATTTCAGAAGTTAAACACTCATTTGAATTTTGTGGATCAGGGTTCATATCACTATAGTCTGACTGACTGACGTCACAACAAAAATATGCGCAATTTAAACAAGCTCCTATAAAGTTTGGTTTAAACATATTTTATTATCCAAATATTACATAACATATAAGGGTTTCATAAATCAAGAACGAAAATTCCCTTTCTGTTGGGCGGTAATTGGGCGGTAATTCTGTCAAAATTTTTCATCTCCATTCTGAAAAGGGAGCGACTCAAAAAGAAAGACTTTGCCCCCGAAAGGGGAGCAAACTCTACCTATTAGAAGGGATCTACTCTAAAAGGAAAGAATTTGATCCCCTTGGGATCAAATTCTTTCATGTTAGAGTAGACCCCCTTTAAGAAGGGAATTGTAGTGCTGAAAGCCAGTCAGAAAGTCATAAAACGTGTCTTCTTTGTAAAACAAAAAAAAAACAAAAACAAAAAAAAAAAAAACTAAGTGTATTTCTCTTAAAACAATTCACATGCACCAGGAATTAGGTATACGCCGTAACAAATGTTGTTTGAATTTTTATTCAGCCATTTGCTGTAACTTCTATCGCTATGAATCATTTTTAGACTAAACACAGAAAAAACGCGGTATCACTAGCTTACATAACACATTTTAGTGCACATCTGGATGCAAAGACGTCAGCAAAAGAAGGTAACAGCAATATAAAGAAACTCTTTAAAGACTAATTTGTTGGTCAAAGAGGTATCTTGTATTATATACAACAGCTTGTACATTGTAACTGTTCTGTTGGACACTGAGATAAAAGAATCTATGTTGTTTTTAGGTTCGGCATTAATGTTTGGATTGCGCGAGCAGCATCTCTCACCAGGGGTTCGATGATAAATGTTGTCAAAATATCTCAGACTTGCTTATCACTAAGTAAGATATCAATGAAATGCGTGTCTAGTGTTTGGTTTAGTGTAACAGTCTGGACTGTCTGACTAAAACCTGTCAATCAAGTTTTCAAGAAAAGTCTATTCAGAATGTTCAAAAGATAGAACTCACCCTTTCAGTACTACACATTAAATCAGATATTTGTGCAAACAATGTAGATCCTGATGCGACGGCTCAACATGAGCCGTCACATCAGGATTTACACTTTTTATCATTTCGTTATGAGTTTTGACTGACATTCCTAATTGCAACAATGGGCATGTCTGAATTCATTGATGGAAAAGTCCATGTCATATACTCAAGGTTGAAAGTGTTAATGCCGCTATCGCCGGTAGCACACTGGCAAAATAAAACCTCCCTGAATCGGAGATGCATTGTCTCAAGCTTGTGGTGATTTGTCTCCAGAAACACCTTGGTTTCTCTGTCATCCAGATCAAAAATATAAGTGAATATATCCTGGAAATGCCACAGTCAGGTGCCAAGTCGATCTTAGTGTTGGCAGGATATGGGACAAAGATTATTCTAGTGTAAGAAATACTGCGTGTTTTGAAAGCTATTTAGTTATCCTTTTCGTGTTCGGAATCAGTAATGAACCCAGTCGGCGCCATATATCATTATCACATGCTTGCTTCTTGCTTCCATACTGCGGTTTAGAGACAGTCAGTCATTTTCTTGTTTGTTTGACTTGCCTTCCTTCTGAAGTTTGCAAGCACACGTTGAGTTTGCTGACAACGAGCCCGCGCTCAGTACAGCATTGTACCCCCGTATGTAGGTTTTGTTCACTGGTGATCAGTGTCAATGTCATTCGTACACTGGCAGAGTCACTGAGAATTCAGTGCTTGGATAAATATCTGAGTGGTATTTTGAACTGTCTTTCAAACGACATACACACTCGATATATCATGTTCTGCACATAGTTTAGGAATATATGCGAAAAGCGATGACTCTGATTAAAATATGCATTCTTGGAATCATCTATGGACATACGTAATTTCACAAACCGAACTGTTTCTTCAGAGAAGATGCATGGCCCGATCAAAGTGTGTCCATTCAGAACCCAAGCATTTACATTATTTTCAATTTCCGGACATGCATGTAAAGCATAAGCGTTGCGTGCGTTTTACTGTTTACTGTAAAGTAAAATGATTACGAAAACCAATCATACATCACAAAAAAGGGCCTATATAATTTTGACCCCCTTAAACCCCACTTTTATATAGTAAAACTGGGGTTTACAGGGGGTATACATTATTTTTCTTATTTCTGTTCAAAACATATATTTTGGGTACTCGTTAGAACCGCCTCGCCGAGGCGGTTCTAACGAGTACACACAATCTATGTTTTGAGCAGAAATTTGAAAAATATTAGAGTTTTTTATCTGAAAAGTTTAGGTTTTGGGAGGTAAAATTGTCTATATATTTGAATAGGCGTGTTTTCGTAATGAACTGAAATGCTCTGTGCAGGTTACATTCGTGGAGTAAAAGGACGAGTCATTACGCTCTAATATAATGTTAATCAAGTCTTTATCCTCGGGCCACAACAGTAGAACCCAGACCTGTAACTGGGCCGTTACGAAATTTCTTGATTAATAACATTATATTACAGGGGAAAACACAATAATATGAACAACAGTGCGCTTTATTAGGCATAAAACCATCACAGTTCTTCTCTCCAAACAAAACTTTTCCAATGGCGGTACGACAGGAGTAACACAAACTATATCAAGAATGACAGTAAAAGAACTAAAGAATACACACTTGTTATCACCACAGCTGACCCATGGCCAGAATAAGCATACACGGTAGGGTAGTATAATTAATAGTAGTTATGAGCCGTACGATTAAGCATAAGCATTTGCTTTTTATTTGCCATATAGAGAAAATGTGTCAATTATTTAATTAAACTGGGTTGCTTTTGATTTATAAGCGTTATAAATTTATTAATGTTAGCCGAGTACAGGAAACTCGAGATAGAATATTTCGTCACATCTCTCTATACGCTGGACAAACCAAAAGAAAATGATATGCGTCTTCAATAAAATAAACACCAAAAAGATTGCCTTTGGGCACAAAGAACACACTACAGATTAGAAAATGGGAGTTTCGGTTTTATTGAGACTCTTCATAAGCAGTAATGAAGTTTGCAACACCGCTTACACCCTCAAGCGTATACATGAGAACTTCATTTTTCAAATATACCACAATGGGCCCAATAATCCAAAAGGAAATGAAATATAATCTGCACTATGGTGAAGTACGAGGAGACGTTCTAACCCCACCACACAGCACTAACACCAGCTGCAGTGCAGTAATATAAACGTCAAAAAGATTGCCTTTGGAAAATTGTTGTTACAAAACTCAGAAATTGTTAAATTTCAATCTATTCCCCGGTACCTTCCTTCTTCAATCACTGGTGTATGTACCATACACCTGAATCGGCAATACAATGCAGTTCATAAGAGATGCAACTAATAAATTATACTTTTCATCATGGAATTTTCTGTTCAATACTTTATGTGCATCTAATTTCAAAGGAAAGTGTCATAAACCCTCTGAATTGCCATACTGAGTTGTAGCTGAGCAACCACTTGGTTATTCCATAGATATGACTATCCTAAATTATTCATTTTTTTTTTCATTTGCAGCCCAACTGTTATCCCCATGCTTTTTTTTTTAAGAAAAAACGATGGGGATATTGTGATCGCCTCTGTCCGACCATCCGTCTGTCACGCTTTCTCCTCCCAAACCTCTGGGCGGATTTTAATCAAACGTGCTAAAAAACTTCCACTCGTGGATAGGGTGTGCGAGAGCACAAATTTTTTTTTCCGTCCGTCCGGCGTCCGTCCATCTGTGCGTCACGCTATCTCCTCCTAAGCCAATGGGCGGAATTTGACAAAACTTGCTATATGACTTACCCTCCTGGTAAGAATAAGCGAAAGCAATATTATTTTTCCGTCCGGCTTCCGTCCATCTGTCCGTCACCCTATCTCCTCCAAAGCTACTGGGCGAAATTTAACTAAACTTGCTACATGACTTCCTTTTATGGCAAGGGTGTGCGAGAGCGAGTCTGTCCATCTGTGCATCCGTCCGTCCGTTCGTCCGTCATGCTTTTAGCAGCATTAGCACGCAGCGTGGAGATTTGCGATGGCGCGCAATCGACTGCGCAGTCTGTTTTTCATTTTAATTATTATTTGTACCAAGTAATTTTTTTAGGGGGGGGGCAAGGGGGGGGGGGGGCGGGGGGTGGTCTGATGTGGCGAAGGTGTTGTGTATCTTACGTCACCGGGGCGTCCAACTAATATTGGCTTATAGTTGGGCAAGGCCTGCTATCCTTGTAGCAGGTAAGGGTAGAGGGGGAATGTTTTTATTTCTTCTGTTTCTTCGCTTTCATTCCTGTTCCTCTTTCTTCCCTGTACCTCTCTCTCATCTCCTCAATTATCTCTTCTATCTCTTTTCTCCCGTTCTCTGGGAGATGACACAAAATGACCCACAAGGGTTGACGTGTCATTAAACCCCAACATAATCAATCAATCAAGTACTTTTTGGGAGTAAGTTTTATATAATTATGTTTGTGGAGAAGACAAAATCTTTAATCAATATTTTCAAATTATTACGTTACTAATACGTGCTATTTTGCTTCTTTGACGTCTCACTCCTAACATTTCTTTAAGATTTTAAGATGAACAGTTTCAACATCTTGTTTTGTACAGAACTTCCAGACCTTATTGTGTACATATTCGAGGTATATGTTTCCGACCAGATTCATAGATTTGCTAGCGTAATGAATAGCGTTTTGTGCAATAATTATGAGATTACATATGCATGGAGCTGTATATTTGCTATAACGTGCACAATTTAAGAGGATTATGGATCATACTGCAATATCAATACTTCTGAAAAGCATGCTGATGTGAATACATCTTATTGCATAAAAAGCAGTGACGAACGTTATTAACAGCCGTGCATTAACCGGCGAAAAGCCATGTTTTAACAAGGCAATTCACGCGCTGTTAATGCACGGCTACGCAACTTTCAACATGTCTGTACCGGGGCCACAGAATTGCTGCCGTGACGAGATGTGTAGTGCCCGGTCCTAGAACGACCATAGTCTGTGGAAATTGCGTTCGCAAGACATCAATGAAAAGGCAAAACAAAATAGTACAAGAAATAATGCGAAATGTAGCAAATGTTTTCAGTTTTATGCAATAATAGCGATCGAACATGGTTTTTCAATGCATTAACATTCGCCGGGTCCCTTGGGAGGTGTTGAAAACCGAGGCGAAGGCCTCGGTTTTCAACACCTCCCTCGGGACCTGGCGAATGTTAATGCATGAAAACCGATATTTGATCCCTATATAAATAAAAATATTACCTGTCGTTCCCTGTTAAAATCTGTTATATTGGTTTCATAAGCCCATTCCGCCAGTGCCGACTGATACTCAATGTCTGCCGCCATTTTGTCGAAGTCCCGTAAGTATTGTCTTGCCACGTTGATGTCGGAAATAAGCTCCGAAGATATCCCATTGAAAAATAGCGTCAAAGTAAACGCTATAGGCACAATCCGAAAACAGCGTTCCATTATTCTTCAGCGCTTATAACGAGATATATCCCTTGGAATGTTTGACCAGTTCAACAGTTATTTTGAACGTAGCAGGCTGTGTTAATTCATATCATGGTAACGGGAAAGCTATCAAAATAAGACTCAAATATAAATGTAAAGTTAAGCGTGTATATTTAGTTCAGTGGGGCATTATGATTCATTTCAATGAATCTACAGGTGCATGTAATTTCTTCAACCTTAACCCCTCTCTGGGCAGATTCAGCAGACGACAAATTGATAATATTGTTGCTTATTTGTCCCTTAAAATAGCCTCTGATCTTATTGTCTGGGAATAAAAAAAAATATTGCCAAATGTCGTCCGCTGAATTTTATATCCTTCCTGCTAAGGGTTAATTTGACATACTGATACTGCTGATACTGTAAATGCGTGTTAAACGAAAACAAATAATAGATCACAGTGAATAAATTATAATAATAATAGTAATAATGATAATAAAATAATAATAGCTATAAACGAATCTTCTTTTTGCTAATAAAATAAAAAAAACTGAAGGATAAAATCTAGCTACAGCTGACTCTCGTTATCCCGAACTCGCTTATCTCGAACACCGCTTATCTCGAAGTGAAATTCTGGTCCTTGCCGAAACATGAATATCTAACAACAGGCAAAAAATATTGTGGCAATTTCTCCTCTTTTCCACAATATTTTTAATATATCTCTAACTTCAAGAGTCCAATTACATATATATTTGTTAAATGTGGTTGTTCGAGTATTTTTTTCCCCAATTCTGCAAATCTTATATGTCGAGGTACGGATATCTTGAAGTATTTAATAAAGTCCCTTGGAATTCGAGATAACGAGAGTCGACTGTATTTACCGACGATTTGAGTGTTTCTACTTCTGATATTTACGTTAATAATAATATTAATAATAATAAAATCTCCTTCTTCTTAAAAAGTTAAAGCACCGAAAGATAAAATCCAGAGATTTACCGACGATTGGAATGTTTTCAATATATCTGATTTACATGTTATACATCTGAATTTTACGAGAATAATAATAATAATAATAATAATAATAATAATAATAATAATAATAATAACAATAATGATAGTTATAATTATTGTCATTATTATTATTATTACTACTACTACTACTTTTAATAATATTATTTTTATAACCTAAAATTTACGATTGCTAACAATGATAATAATAAAATGATAATAATAATTAAAAAAAAATAATATATATATATATAGTTGACTTAATAGAACAATTAATTTCATCCAAACTACTCCAGCAATAATAACATTACATACAATGTTTGCAAGAAAAACGCGGTGAACAACTGAAAGGATTATTAAACAATAAAACCGAAACAATAAAAATACACTTCAACCTTGCACATCAAACTATTAATTTTATCACGGCTTTATAACCGTTGAGAGGAAAGAAATCTTTTCTTATCACCTTAACAGTACCAAACACCTATAAACCTATCAACAGACTATCGTCAATTATGCAACCTATCGTTTATACCTTAGCCTTTTATCTTTCGCACACAGATGGCACACTTGTCAGACAGTGGTAAAAAGTTGTGCCCCTACGCCTGCCTTTCAGCTAAACATGGAGATATCTTAAAATGGTACAATGGCAAGACTGCTGGAGCGCTTTGAATGATCTGTAAAAGGAGGTCATACGAAAAACCGATGTTTCTGCGAAACGGTAGAATTAAATAGGCGAATTGTTTCCAACATATGGCTTTGTCAGATAGGATACTGATGAACTGATAAGCAGAGTAAACGGGTTTACCTATTATGTTGCCAACCAATTCAAACATGAGCTCAACATCAAAAAAGGTACCTCCGGACATATGCGTCATGCGAAGATTTAGATCAAACAGCAGTCTGATCAGAATGTTTACTGGGTACTGTTTAGATAGCCCATGATGCAAAGTTGTTTTCATGCGTACAACGAAGTCTGTGTTTAGATTGCATGGATGCTCAGGT
This sequence comes from Anodontia alba, assembly GCA_964016985.1. Classification (NCBI taxonomy): domain Eukaryota; kingdom Metazoa; phylum Mollusca; class Bivalvia; order Lucinida; family Lucinidae; genus Anodontia; species Anodontia alba. Next base: position 90,348,159 of record OZ024831.1, read on the forward strand.
CGATTCAAGTCACAATGATTCAAGTATTTGTTGGGAGCAGATGTCGAACTGTACGTTTTCTCACGTTGGGGATCATATGTGAAATTCCGGCTCTTTCTAGTGCGGAAAGCATTTCACTGCAAGACGCCGTTTGATACATCACAGAATACCCTGCCAAAATTTGTTAAAACACACATGAATGCTCACATTTCAAATAAATGTATGAGGTTCCCACGTACACATTCTCCAAAATCTACGATTTATTTATTTCGTTCTTGATAGCATTTGAGGTAACTGCACACATTTGTTGGACATCACGCCATTTTGTACCTTTGTATAAGACAGTTACCTTTTCTGACTTGTTGTTTGCTTACCTGTCCTTCTGGAAAAGGATCTTAGTCTAAAGGCAAATAATTTGCCTCCAAGGCGGGGAGCAAACTCATTCCTTTTAGAGTAGATTTCCTTACAGAAATGCGACTATACCGTTTGACAGTTACTTTCCCTCCATTGTATCTCTGTCAACATAAAACGTAAAAATCCGTGCGGGCAAATCAACCAAGTATGAAACGGAATAAATTTTTTGTGACCCGCAATGTGGGATACCGCATGAAGTTAAAATTTGCGTATTCTGTGATACCTTGCTTATACAGTCGAACCTCGTTATCTCGAACTCGCTTATTTCGAATTACCGCTTATCTCGAAGTAAACATCTGGTCCCTGTTTTCACATGAAACTATGACAACAGGTAACAAAATAATGTGGGAAAGAGGAGAAATCGCTCTTAAGGAGCAATTTCTCCTCTTTTCCACATTATTTTATATGTATATTTCTAACTTCAGGAGTCAAATTACATATTTATTGTTAAATGTGGTTGTTCAATTTATTGTTTTCCTCACTCTCTCAACTCTGATATGTCGAGGTACGGATATCTCGAAGTGTTCCAGTGAGTCCCTTGGAATTCGAGATAACGAGAGTCGACTGTATTTTGGTTCCACACCTCAGATTTGATACGTTGTGTTTTAGATCAGCCATAATAAGAAATACTTTATTCGTATGTAATAAACGCATACATCATGAGAATTTGAAGGCCAAGTACTTTCAATATAAATAGAACTGGGAGTCCAGGTACATACATGTACATACATGTACAAGTTACACGGACAAATAGAACTGGGTGTACAGTTACATCATCAGTACAACAGATACGAACCATGAGTACCAAGAAGACAGACAACGTAAAAACAACATCGATTCAACTTTGATTCAACGTCAAATATTGAATTCACGTTGTTCCAACGTTGTGTACCCGCTGGGTTGGCTATCCAGTTTAATACATAATAACTGGCCGTCCAAACAGCATATCAGATGAGACTTGGAAATCCAATAACATACAGAATTAATGTTTCACTCTGTTTCATTCCTGAGTTTCTGAAGTGAATTCTTCCATTCTTGCCTTTTGTTACACATTGTCATATATATTTTATTTTACTTTCATTACTAAATTTCAGTTGTTATAAATGTTGCTGTATCCTGTCCCTCCCTTTCCGTTTTACTCCTACATGCTTCTCAGATTTTATCTTGATTTCAAGCTTGATCTCTCACCCTATCCCTTAAACTATCATCTTTCTAACAAGGTGTGTGGGTTGGTTCCTTGCAGGAAATACTAAATGTATGGGACCATGTCTGCCTTTCTATTTTATCATCTCTACAGGAAATGTAGCAACTTTGATTGTATTAATCATGTAAATGAGTGGTTGCTGACTTGTCCATATTTGTGAATAAAAATGGATATGTTTTGTGAGAGAGTTGTTCTTTGGTATTTTAGGAGTCAGTGGTTTCAGTTTTGAATTCAAATTCAGTAGTCGTGTGTTGTTACTCGAGAGTAACATCTAAGAGTTGGAACTAAGACATATTGTTATCTAAAATTAGTATTGTTTTAAAGATATTAAAGCTATACAGTTTATAATTGAAATTACCTATACTATAGTTTTGGAACAATAGAAATAGGAAACGTCAACTTTAGTTTTATGTTCTTTGAGTTAATTCCCCTGACAGTATAAATTAAGACATATAAAGAGAGGAACATAACGTTTTGAACATGTTCACTGATGTTAAAGGTGTCAATAAAAATCAAGAACAAAGGGTCAACTAGTGTAGATACAGACGAGACGGCTCGTTACGAGCAATCTAATCTGTATCTGTGCTGTTTGGTCTGCAGAGTAGAAAAAAAATAACCAATTTGTGCCTTGTAGACTCTTCTACCATAGCTCTTTGGACGGGTCTATTTCCAGTGGCAGGGTGTCTGGTTTATTTTGATTATTGCTATGGTTTTAAGAAATCCCTGTAGTTCATGCGTTCTGCGGCGTCTGATCTTGGTCTGCACTGTTTGCTCATGTCCCTTTTGTGGGATGCTAGGCATAAATGGGTTAATCTTACTATGAATATATTTGGGATGCGACCGATCTTCGCCAGACTGCTTTCCGTTACAGCGACACACGCCCACTTCAGGTTCTTGTGGGGTGATACATAGTATCTCCCAAACTGACATATGGTCATTAATACATCAACGATTTTGTTTAACACTTTTCTCTGCAAATCTCTGCCGTTATCTAAAACTAGCAAACAAACCACTGTTGAGTTTAAAATATAATCAGAAGACATTATGTGCATTACGAAAACACACCTATTCAAATATATTGAAAACTTCACCTCCAAATACCGAAAATTTTCAGACAAAAAGCTTTGATATTTTTCATATTTCTGCTCAAAACATAGATTGTGGGTACTCGTTAGAACCGCCTGGAGGAGGCGGTTCTAACGAGTACTCACAATCTATGTGTTTGAGCAGAAATAAGAAAATAATGTATACCCCTGTAAACCCCAGTTTTACTATATAAAAGTGGGGTTTAAGGAGGTCAAAATTATATAGGTATGTTTTCGTAATGAATAATATATTCATGAGTCTCAACCAGAGATAATGTATCATCAGACACTTGCTCTCAGCAAAAGACTCAGATTAGCCTACAAATCCTCGCAGTCTGATCAAAGAGACTCCACTTGGCTTACATGCTTAGGGACTGCGCGAATGTGTGTAAAATCAGACCCTTTTCTGTTAATGGCATGCCTCGGTTTTGGTGTTAAAAATGAGAGACGACACACAAAAAAAAAACAACAACAAAAAAAAAAAAAAAAAAACTTTTCCCACTGCATTACATCCATTGATACTTGAAAAAAGCTTAGAATTAGGGTTACAGCGATGTGGCGTTAAAGGCTGCATGTTCCTTAAAAATAGACATTTTTTATCAAAAAAAAAAAAAAAAAAAAAAAAAAAAAAAAAATGATATATGGTATTAATGTTTGCAACATTAATTTAAAGATACGATTAAAACAAAATCATTTCATATTTGACCCAGTTCAAGAACGAGAGCCAAATTGAAATTTTACAGGCAGTCAGGTGCCACATTTTATAATTGTATTAATACCATATATCAATTTATTTAACCTTTCTTGGATAATTAAATGTCTAGTTTTGGGGAATATGGAGCCTTTAAGAATGTCCATAGGTCTATTATTTTGCTGGTTATCGAGGTTCCTTGTAGAAAAGCCCAGGTATCGCTTTGCATGCCGGGTAAATATTTCAGCCGACTACAACTACTAATAGGATATGACATTTCACGCCAGTTGTTTCCTGAGAAGACAAGTTGCATGAAATGTCAAATCTATTTTCTAGGAAAAATAAGAAAATTATCATAGGTTTGTCGTCTGCTGAATTTGCCCATAGCGAGGTCAGTTAATCTGTCAAAAGCTCGCTGCCTTCGTTGCCATGTTTGGTTTCCAAGTACCCGTAATATGCAGACGATTATTAATGTATATGAAGACATATGTCTAAGTGTCTCCAATTTTTCTTTACATGCATATCATTCATGTACCTGACCATCATGAATACATGTAAGCGTGAGTATCAGTCATTACGAAAACACGCCTATTTAAATATATTGAAAATTTCACCACCAAAACCTGAAAGTTTTCAGATAGAAATTCTGATATTTTCATATTTCCGCTCAAACCATAGCTTGTGGGTACTCGTTAGAGCCGCCTCGCCGAGGCGGTTCTAACGAGTACCCACAATCTATGTTTTTGAGCAGAAATAAGAAAAATAATGTATACCCCTGTAAACCCCAGTATTACTATATAAAAGTTGGGTTTCAGGGGGTCAAAATTATATTGGTATGTTTTCGTAATGGAATTTCGGTCTAACCCTACCCAGTAAGCATTCTTTATAAATCTATAGTAGGCCGTTATCGGCCCGTCCGCTGTAGATTTCTAAAGAATGCTAGTTGGGTATACACTTTTTGGTAAAAATAACCGCATCAAATGTCTTCCAGTTTTTGCGGACAGCTAAGTCCCTGATGAGACTGCGCATCCCCGGTTGCGGATGTACAGGCTCGGATCTGAGACATCGCTGGGTGAACAGGCAATCTTGAAGGCTCATTTGCTGAAGGTATTGAGTTGCATCAAGATATTCTGCTTTTTATTGAAAGTTGCATCAAGATATTCTGCCTTTATTGAAAGTTGCATCAAGATATTCTGCCTTTTATTGAAAGTTGCATCAAGATATTCTGCTTTATATTGAAAGTTGCATCAAGATGTTCTACCTTTTATTGAAAGTTGCATCAAGATATTCTGCCTTTTATTGAAAGTTGCATCAAGATATTCTGCTTTATATTGAAAGTTGCATCAAGATATTCTGCCTTTTATTGAAGTTGCATCAAGATATTCTGCTTTTTATTGAAAGTTGCATCAAGATATTCTGCCTTTTATTGAAGTTGCATCAAGATATTCTGTTTTTTATTGAAAGTTGCATCAAGATATTCTACCTTTTATTGAAGTTGCATCAAGATATTCTGCTTTTTATTGTAGTTGCATCAAGCTATTCTGCTTTTTATTGAAAGTTGCATCAAGATATTCTGCCTTTATTGAAAGTTGCATCAAGATATTCTACCTTTTATTGAAAGTTGCATCAAGATATTCTGCTTTTTATTGAAAGTTGCATCAAGATATTCTGTCTTTTATTGAAAGATGCATCAAGATATTCTTCTTTTTATTGAAAGTTGCATCAAAATAATCTGCTTTTTATTGAAAGTTGCATCCAGATATTCTGCCTTTTAATGAAAGTTGCATCAAGATATTCTGCTTTCTATTGAAAGTTGCAACAAGATATTCTGCTTTTTATTGAAAGTTGCATCAAGATATTCTGCCTTTATTGAAAGTTGCATCAAGATATTCTACCTTTTATTGAAAGTTGCATCAAGATATTCTGCTTTTTATTGAAAGTTGCATCAAGATATTCTGTTTTTTATTGAAAGATGCATTAAGATATTCTTCTTTTTATTGAAAGTTGCATCAAAATAATCTCCTTTTTATTGAAAGTTGCATCCAGATATTCTGCCTTTTAATGAAAGTTGCATCAAGATATTCTGCTTTCTATTGAAAGTTGCAACAAGATATTCTGCTTTTTATTTAAAGTTGCAAAAAATTCTGCTTTTTGACTTTCAACGGAGCCATTATTACAACGGAAATAAGTCAAATATTCATTGCACCGATTAAATGACGTGAAATACATTCATAAGGTCAAACGGTATTCTAACTGTCTAACTGTTCTAAGATCAGCTGTAGTTTGTGAAGCTGGTTTCAGCACACACACAAAGAGGAGTTTCTGCTAAACATTTCAAAAGTCTGGGAAATATAAGAAAACATTTTATAATGTCGTCTGCAAAAAATTATTATCTAGCGTGCTCAGGGTCAAATTTCCAATTTCCGAGGAAAAATAGTACCAGTTTACAACATAAAATAATTTCCCTTGTAAGTGCTAAATTAATAAATTTCCCTCGGACTGGCCATCAGGATAATCACACCTCTTCGACACATAAAAAAGGTATATATATATATATATATATATATATATATATATATATATATATATATATATATATATATATATATATATATATATATATATATATATATATATATATATATATATATATATATATACGTGGCAAAAAAAGTTAGGGATATTTTTATTCTTGAGTGAAATGTATAACAGGTATTAATCCAATCTATTATATTATGGTGTAATAATAAAGTTTATTCAATAACAATAAATTTTGTAGAACTGAAATCAGTTCACTCTCTTGTACAGAAAAAAAAAAAAAAAAAAAAAAAAAAAAAATACACAATACAACAGTAGGGTTGAGTGAAAAATGTCACAAATATACAATGCTCAATTTTCACCGGTGAGCTTTGCTCATCACCTGAATTTGAGCGCTAATCCTTTCAAAAGTGAACAAATTTCTGGTTAACAAATCTATTGCTTTACTATTGACAACATCTGTTCTACTAGCGTTAAAATGCCACAACGTCGACATCTGCCAAACGACGCGCGCTTACGCGCTATTGGAAAGCTCGAAGCTGGCATGAGGCAAGTCGAGGTTGCTAGACTTTTGGGTGTTTCACAGAGTGTGATCAGCCGCCTACGAACTCGGTTGGCACAAACCAACAGCACGTTAGATCGACGTCGAAGTGGGCGCCCGAGGTCTACGTCCCAAGCCCAGGATCGGTTCCTGCGTACGTCAGCCTTGAGATCACGATCAGTAAGCGCCGAACAACTGCGCGAACGTCTCTCAAGAACTGGAACAAGAGTGTCTGTTCAAACCGTGCGGAATCGACTTCATAGCGCTGGACTTAGAGCTCGGTGATCTTACGTTGGGGTGCCACTTTCCCAGAGACATAGACAATTCAGGCTAGCATGGACAAGGCAGCATCGTCGATGGACTAACCAACAATGGGCGACTGTACTCTTTACCGACGAGTCACGGTTTCTGCTGGATATGCTCGACAGACGACGTCGCGTTTGGCGTCGCAGAGGTGAGAGGTACGCGAACTGCGCCATTGTTGAACATGACCGGTATGGAGGAGGAAGTCTTATGGTATGGGGCGGCATATCTATTCGTTCCCGTACATAGCTGCTTGTGCTTAACGGACCTCTGACAGGCCAACGCTACATCAATGAAGTGCTACAGCCGGTTGTTCTGCCTTTTGTTCAACAACACCACGTGGTGCTGCAGGATAACAACGCAAGACCTCATCGGGCGAGGATAGTACAGCAGTTCCTGCAGCAGAACAATGTGGATCATCTCGATTGGCCTGCTCGATCCCCTGACTTATCGCCAATCGAGCATATTTGGGACATTCTCGGCCAGCGTGTACGACAGAGAGTTCCACGACCAAGAACGCTCCAAGCTTTGGGCGAAGCCTTGCAGGAGGAGTGGAGGAGGATACCCCGACTACAGATTGCCGGACTCATCAGGAGTATGCGTCGTCCTTGTGTGGCATGCATAGATGCAACAGGTGGACATACGCGATATTGACAGATTTGTGAGGTTTTAAATATATCTAAACACGATCAGTTATCAAGTCGCAGCGGACCAGATAACATGGGCCCGAAAAGGGCATAATCTTTTACTCGTAAATTTTACATTTTTTTATTATTTATTTAAAATAGAAAACCTCTGAAGAAGGCGAAAGCCGAAAGGCCTCAGGTAAACAAATCATTGCACTGTTAATGATTAACTCTCAACATATAGTTTAACGCCTATCATTTCAGCATCCTTTCTGGATCGAATGCTACCAAAAAGATTTTTTGTTAGATGTTATGCTCCTTCTCCCAACTTATATATATATATATATATATATATAGGCTAAATGGGCCGCCAGCTGATAGAAGACCCTCAGGGAATATACGAATGGGGAGCCCCAGACCACTCTGCACATCCTCGCGTCGGGTCAAGATATTCACTATAAGTCCTACGTATCTTCAACAAAGTCCCTGTATTGTGTAAGTGAACAGCGAAGATTCTGACCAGACTGCGCGGATGCGCAGTCTGGTTTGGATCTTCGTTACTCGCATATGTCCATACGCCCCTTTTCTCAGCCGCCGGTCCATTAACAACCTAAATGTATGAAATGCTAAGGAACAGATGCATTTCTTGTTATCAGTAAATGAAGATAAAGTAATTTGTGCGAGGGAGGCAATATCTATCAAGCTGATTTAGATAATCCAATTGTACTATTTATTGCACAGGAAACAGAAAATAACAAACATCTGCTGAAACGGAAAGAAATCGGAAGTTAAAATCTTCAATTATATTCAGGATGCAGGGAACTTTTTTTTTTTTTCATAGAACTCCATATTACGTATATTCAGCTTGGAGGTCCGCTGTTTACAGAGTATCCTTACGTACAGACTACGGTCAGTCTTGCGTAAGTGAAACACACATTAAATTTTCAACATCTGGCAGTAAAGAGTCCTTTTCAAGGCATGACTCTGATGTAATTTAAATACCAGGCTTAGCACATCAATACAGGATAAACCTCCATCAACAAAATTTTCAGGACATTTTGGACTTTTGAATGTAGGAAAATGACAAACACTGAGAAAAATACGAACGAAATAATCCGCGTGCATCATTCAGTTTACACAAACCGGGATGGAATATTTCGAATTCAAAAAAGTAATAAAACAAATAAATAAATAAATAAAAATAAAATAAAAAAATCCTATTTACTCATACTGTCCGCTATAAAAAATAAAAAAATAATAAAAACCTAAAAAAACTAAACAAATAATATCGCTCCGCGACACGCTTTTGCCAGTCCTTAATGGGTTTTCACGGTATTCCACATAACTCCAGATAATTGGGGTATCCTAATAATGCTTTTCTTATTTCTCCACAAAAAAATATGTTGAGGTACTCATTAGAAGCGCCTCGCCGAGGCGCTTCTAATGA